>JAHWFP010145229.1:13265-26655 GCA_023313725.1 Lithobius niger
GGGGGGATTTTATTGAATGAGTAAGAAAACATCAGAAATGATTTTTTTTATCCTCCCCCTTACTTTTTTCCCCATAAATTTGATGATAAACGTTTGTTTTCCTTTATTTGATAAGCAGGCCTGAAAGTACCAGAGGTTGTAGAGAGAGGGGGGGGGGGAGGAAATTTTATTGAATGAATCAGAAAGCATCTGAAAACACCCTGAAATTAGATTTTTAATCATCTTCTTACCTTTTTTTTCCTTAAATTTTATAAATAAAAGTTTATTTTATTATCTTATAAGGGTGGCAGGTATAAAAGTGCCAAAGGTTTCAAACGGGGAGGGGAGGGGGCTGATATTTTTTTCTTGCTACCTATTAACGGAACATTTTCCAACGAAATATAGCCTAAGTTGAAGTTTAATCAAACATCAGCGAACACCCGAAGAAGACAATTTTTCATTCTCTTCCTCTTTTTTATGGCCCTAAATTGTATTAATGAAAGTTAATTTTTACATTTCTTAAGGGTGGCAGGTTATTGAATACATAAAAATGATGTTGAGATTTAAATATTTTAAAAATCAATAAATTACGATTTAAAAAATAAAATAATTCTAGGTCTACTGAATAATATGAAGCTATGTCTTAAGCAACCAGCAAATGCAGTAAAGCAGGGAAGCCTCACGCAGCCCCTGCGCATGAATACAGAAACGTAACGAAGATCGGGCTCCAAGGTTGGTCAGTCGTTACCTTTAATTCATCGGCACTATCGAGATTTTCTGATATCGGCCAGATTGTACTCAGCAACTACTATAGTGGCCGAAATCAGCGGTCATGCTTAACCCAACCAGACGATATATATAGGGTGACACGACGTAGTATTATTGTATATAACTCTATGCTGGAGCCTTAATGGGCTAGCTGCAAAGGGCACCGAGGAGAAAAACAGAACAGCGTCATACTGAAGCCGATGCTGTTAAGAGTGGATTTCTTAGACCTAAAGCGATTTTTGTTTTTGGAGAAAACGGCGTTATTTTAAGCCTAAGAAATCCGCTCTTCCGTTGTTTTTCCCTCCATTTTTGTGTAGTGTACCTTGTAGCTATGCCCTCCAAATGCTAGCTCGTACCCGTATTGGAGCCAATATGCCCGCAAATGTCACTGCTCTCTCTCTATATAGTATATGATACTGGGATGCGTCGGGTTGCCCATTGCTGACGATCCCAGACAAGCACGAAATGAGATGGTTTGAAAGCTTTGGCAATGAAGCGGTTTATTTTGGAGCATGAACCTGTTACATTGACGGAAGCCATCTTTTCATCTCTCTCTAACGAATAACATTGCCAGTTTGGGGTTCGTGCTCCCTCAAAAATTAGAAAGAAAAAAAAACAAAAAACAAAAAAAAAACAACAACATTGCAAAAAAGATTTCATTTAGTTGTTATCCCCAGGGGGATATTTAGCCGGATGACGCTCTCAACCAGGGACCTTCTACTATCTACCGAGTCGGTTCACTCAGTTGAACGTGTCTGAGCTAGAGCGCAGATATTTCCCGTGGTAAAGTATACACGAGCGAGATTCAGTTGATGACGTTTTTGCTCCCAAACCAATCCTCGAAGCAGACGACGATTGATTTTTCAACTGGCGAGTCGTTTTTAACGACATTAATGAATAATTATGAAATATCTGATCGCTCAATCCTTACTGAACGTTAAAATACACATTATTGAAACAAAACGACAAATTCTTACTAGATTACCTAAGACGAGAGTAGCTGACGTCGTTGCCCCGAAACCAAAACAATGGCATGCTTTACGATGATCGCTTGTGACGGTGCTCTCCGTCTGATAACAAATTTTCAATTTTCAGTCGCGTTGTCGATTGTACTGGTAGATTAAAACACTTAAAACAATTTAAACAATTGGAGCGGTCCGGCTTACGTTTGATGATGAGTACTCGTTCGTTTGTTAGTCCAATTTTGTGTTGATTCATCAGCAAAATCAAAAGCCAATGAGATGCAAGAATCAGTAAAATGGCGCGAATTGGGAGCAGAGACGTCAGACGCGTTTGAAGCAGCTCCCAAAATCTCTCTGTTTCTCGCGGTAAAGCGTAAGGGCTCGTTTATGCAACGAGCCTTCTCGCTCGCCGAAAACTATTTGCTAGACAACCGTTATTTATTTACGATTAATTTATCGTTTCTATTACATGAATGCGGTAGTAGACAACAAATTAAATGTATTATAAATAACAACACGGATAAAGAACAAAGTGCAATAGTCATTTTAAACATTGCTATAACATTGTTGCCATTTCACGTTATTTCCAAAATTTGCTTTTCTCGCTGCAAAAACAGCTCCTAGCAATGATCAAACGACGGTAGAATAAACAGCTACCCGCAGCGAGAATTCAAGATACAACATGGCGTCCATTTCGTAGTTATCGAATCGAAGACAAACCTTCGAATGCCGGCATTCAGGAATCTGTCTGTCGTCGTGTACTGCAGTAAAAATTGTTTTCTTGTTGTCATAAATCACGCTGTCATGTTGCACGCGTCATACGCCGTGTCGCGAGGCACGAGGAGAAAATTTGCGTCCGCGTTGTTGCCATGGTTACTACGTATAGACGACAACTCGAAAGCCGCATTCTCCGACAAAGGCGAGAAGCAGCCAGCAGATTTAGTATTGACCAAGTAAAAACTAGTAAGCGAGAAAATTGTCCTTGCGTAAACGCGCCCTAATAGTAAGTGGGCCCACCCTATCAAGGCTACGTATAATCCAAGCTCCCTGCTCTCATCCTTCAAAGGGTTCAAAGGGTTTAACGAGCGTTAACCACTCCTGGTCATCTGTCCGAAGCCCTAAGGCCCTATGAATGCAACAGCTAGATTCCCAGGCAGTCACCCACCCAAGTATCAATCTCATCCTTGGTCCGTTCTTAAATAATAGCCTGTGGGAGTTGCGCGACCTTGTGCATTGTTTAAGAATGGCACGCGTTTTCTGGCATTATCCTTCATTTACTCCTCACAAAATATTATAAATTTATTTTACGGATATATGATATAATTTTTAACATGTTCAGCTCACTCTGGAATTTATGAGTCCTTTAACCCTTTTCATACCCCTTTCGTTACGTCTTTAACGTCGAAAACCAGTTTTTGACGTGACTTGTCAGAAACCGTGCGAAAACAGTCGAAAATATTCAAAAAGTGTCGAAACCAATATTAAAGATTAAACTGGCCAAATTAAAACAATATGGTGCATAGTAGTGTTACGATTTACAGTTATAAACGAACTCTTTAATTAACATAACATCAAACATCTTAATTTTGAATGAAATAATGCCTTCTAACTTTATGAAACAGTTTCGAAGGAGTAACTCTCTAGACGTATACTTATCGATGCAAGGCACACTGTGGCATAAAGGTTTTACAAAATTAGTCAATTATGTTTCCGTAAACAGGTTGTAATCGTCATAGTTTATTTTTTTGTATGTGGCTAAAATGAAGTATTTTAACAGTTTTTGATATGTCAACGACTATGCGTCGAAATGGCTTTGACATTATAGTTAAAACCTTGGTAAAAACTGGATAAAACCTCTCACGTGTCAAAACGTTACCATCCCTGCGTATCAGGCACGTTTACCTCTATCCAAGAGACAAAAATAAATAAATCTAAGGGCGCGTTTACGCAGAGACTCGCCTTTGCATTCTCGCAGCTAGAACTCAATCACGATGGCAAAGGTGACATTGCCATGGTAACAACGTTAAATGGATTAGCTAAATCCGACGTTGTTTGAGTAAATACTTGGAGTCTTATAATCCGTGCCAATAATATAAAGAATTCTTCATAACGAAACAATTTTCCCAAACGCTTCTGAACTCACGTTATTTGCTGTTTTCGTTGCGAGGTGGCAGACATAAAACCGCCGCCATGTTGGAATTTGAGGTGATTTCTAGCTTCTAGCTGCAAAAGCGAGTGGTAAAAGCGAGTGGTTGCGTAAACGTGCCCTAACAACGAAATGAGAGCTTGGTATTGCGAGAACCAAGGGCGGATCCAGAATGAACTCGTAGAGGGAGCCGCAGGATGATTTTTCTGCGTTTTCATGTATTTGTTTTCTAATTTAACTATGTGTTTTCAACAGTTTTGGCAGTTTTTTCGAATTTATTTGCCTTAGAGGGCGGCCCCTCCCTTGGATCCGCCCCTGGCAGGAACTCGAGAAGTGATCTAAGGTATGCCGAGTAGTTGGGAATCTTGACCTGCAGGGAAAAGAAGATAAGATAACTTGTTTGTTTTCCGAACAGGTTGTTGACGAAGCTGAATAGCTGAACCCTACTCGTTTTGTCGTTCTACTTTAGTCGAGTTTGTCCTTAAAATTACATATTAAGAACATTTTTTTAATTTTATAATTTTGTTTTGATACTTAGCTGGCTATCTTAAAAGGTCAGTGGCTCTGCATGCTGTTGTTCTAGAAATTCCCTCTGTTTTTTTTTTTTTTTAATTCTGGTTTTAAAAAAAAATATAGAAATTTTAAGGGATCAGCTGTTGCATTATCCTACGACGAAGGATTAGTTACTTAGCCCCGACAACAAACACAACAATTACATCCAAGAAATGTTGAATTTTCGCTTAGTTTATTTTTTAATGCTTTTTTGGGGGGGTCGCAAAACGATGTCACAGTATCTCATTAATTTAATGTATCGTACTCACGCAATGTAAAACAATAGTGCGACACTTAAAGATGCAGTAAAATCAATCTCACGGAAGCATTTTGATGCTTGAAAGTCGTATCATTTTTAGCTTCACGAAGCCTTACAGGCGTGAGCATGTTATTGACGCTCAAATGTCTATCAGTTCGTGTCTGGTAGTGTGTAATACATTTGGTACACTGCTAACAATTATAAAATTGGAAGGAATGCTGCCATAAGTAAAAAAAATACGACGATCGCTAAAGCCTTTCGCCCACCAGCGTTAAGTTAGATTCTAACTTTGAAAACGCTCAGGGTGCGTTTACGGAACAGCTCGCAACGTACATTTTCTCGCGCACTAGCTTTTACTGGGTTAATGCTAAGTCTTCTGGCTGCTTCTCTCCTTTGCCGAAGCATGTACCTTTCGAGTTGTCTATAGAGCAGTGATATTTGCCGCCATATTGGCACCAGTTTGGGTTTTGGAGGGCATGCATAACTACAAGGTGCACTACATAAAAATGGAGGAAAAAACAACGGAAGAGCGGATTTCTTAGGCTTAAAATAAGGTTGTTTTCTCAAACAACAAAAATCGCGCGTTTTAGGTCTAAGAAATCACTATTCACAGCATCGGCTTCAGTATGACGCCATTCTGTTTCTCTCTGCAGTGCACCTTGCAGCTATCCCATTAAGGCTCCAGCATAGAGTTACATGCAATAATACTGCGTCGTGTCACTGATCTATAATGTAGTAACCATTGAAACGACGCTGACGTAGATCCTCTCCTTGTGCTTCGTGACAAGAAGTACGATGCGTGCGGCATGACAGCCTCGATTTATGACAACAAGAAAACAACATTTACTGCAGTATAAGACGACGAACTGAATTCTGAATGCCAGCATTCGATGGTTTGTTTTCGATTCAATAACCCCGAAATGGACGCCGCGTTGGGTTTTGCATTCTCACTGCGAACAGCTAGTTATAGGGCAGTGACACGACGTAGTAATATTGTGTATAAATCTATGGTGGAACCAGTAACTGGGTTAGCTGCAAGGAGCACTGGAGGGAGAAAGGAAGATCGTCTTATTGAAGCCAATGCTATTAGACTGGATTTCTTAAGCCTATAACGCGCGATTTTTGTTGTTGGAGTAAACAACGTTCTTTTAAGCCTAAGAAATCCGCTCTCAAAGCACTGTCTTGACTAGAAGTGCCATTTTCCCCCTTACATTTTAATCAAGTGCACCTTGTAGCTATTACCTCCAAATGGTGTCCCGTAGCCAATATGACGTCACATGACGCTACTCTATTCTACCGTCGTCTGATCACTGCCAGAAGCTGTTCTTTCTGCGTGAATAGGAAATTTTGGAAAAAACGAGAAATGGCGACAAAGTTATAGCAATGCTTAAAATTACTGTTGCATTTTGTAGCGTTCGGCGAGCAAGAAGGTCTCGTTGCATAAACACGCCCTCATGCTGGTGCGCGAAACGTTTGAGCGTTTGTCGTAATTTTGTGCATCGTTAGCTTGCTGCCAGTCTTATTTGTTTAGTAAGTTACTGTAATTAACATCGACAATGTTTAACAATCGTTGTAACATTGTTTTTGCATTATTGTTACACTGTTTCAGAACTGTTAAGTCTAAACTTACTGCATTGTGGTATGCACGAATAAGATAAGACGGAGGTAGATGGGCGATCCTTAAACAAAGCAACGCAATGTAGCCAACATTGTGAACAGCTAAGAATGACAAGTAAGCAGTAATTGATACAAAAAAATTGCTGCTCATTGGTCATTCTTAGCTGTTCGCAATGTTGGTTCCATTGCATTTGTTCGTTTAATACTCATACAGCCAATGTCTGTTTCTATAACGCCAAGGTTCATTCAACGATAGCATTAGAACACGATGAAATAACGAAAGCAATGCCAAAATATCCTATTCTATCCAAAAACCAGAATAAGATAACCATAACGGTGAAATAACACGTTCCTCCATTGCCTGTGGGCGAATGCTTCAATGGTTCAATGCATTCATTTAATTACTCTTTTTCTCTGGCCTGTACAAAGCCGCATTAATCCTTTAGAGCCTAACATCCAATTTATTTGACAGCTACTAAGTCTAAAATCTAAGTCCCAACGCGCAACGCAACCTTTGTGAGTGGTCCCCGGGGACCGTGAGCAAAGCGAGCAGCACAGCCTAGCGGAGATCGTCCTCGTCTCCAAACCAAGTGAACGCCGGATCGAATCCTGCGACTGATCTATGGGACTTTAAAAAAAAAAAGTGTTCACTCGGCATGGGAAGTATAGGATTTAATACAGTAGTAAGGTTTCACGTGGATTAAACCATGCAGCAACTTTGGGGTATCTGAAACCTTACATCCAAGCTTATTCGTGTTCCGTTGTTGTTTTGTATGTTTTTGTTTGTTGCTTTGAACAGCAAACGAGTTCGCTTTTGGTTTTCTAATTTATGTATATACTTCTGAGAAATTTAACGGAATGTAATTTTTTTTGTGATGGTTGTAGGGGGACGAGGGAGGAGGTGTTGATTTAGCACACACTGTGTGAAGGTAATATTATGGCTCAGTCGTGTTGTTGATGTTGTTTATGCTCAATAACGTTTATCCCTGAAAATAACTACGATCCAAAAGTTTCTACTTCTGGGGCTGCTGGGAAAACAAGGGAGCAACAGCGGTAGTAATTTGCTAAGGGAAATAAAGGTGAAAAATAAATCCCATCATGAGTTCGGGAATCGAACCACGAATCGTAGGAATAGGCATCACATTCACCAATCCACTACGCTAATTCATCTTACGTTAGTTATAAATACAAGCTTAAACATGGCACACCCATGCGTCAGTATGCTTCACTAAAGTTTTGAATTGATAGTAATTCCAGTAATCCTGGTAGCCTTCAGCTCTCTAGTAATTTGAGCATTGGGAAGGTGAATTTTGTTCGTTTAGGAAAGGAAAGGAAAAGGAAATTATCGAATTTCTGTCCTTTTCTAGTGGTAAGGTTATATCGGGATGTAGAGGGACAGTTTGCTAGGAAATACGTAGGATCTTCCAACATGTCGTCATCCCGGCGGTCGGTTAAGGTGGGTCTCCCACTACTTTATCTCTATATTTGTTTGTTTGAAACCAAGGCTCAAAAGTTATAGAATTGAAAATTAAAATCTTGTCCCCGTTTTGTATTTTTTGTGAGTTTTCACGGCCTCGTCAGTGAGCTCCCTCTCTAATTGTAGGATCTTCTACATGCCAGAATCGACATGAGCGCGATGATATCCCGGCCATTCTTTTCTTGAATGCACAGGGGGGGGGGGGCACCCGATAGGGGTTGGATGAGGGGAGAGGGGGAGCGGTACATTGATTTAGTACACACCAGTATTTACTAAGAAATAGTAGGTAACTAAGAGGCTAAACTAAGTAATTAATTAAGTAATTTCTTCCTGCAGCGCGAAGTGAGCATAAATTCGCAAGTAAAATCTCTGTGCACCAAGGAGCAACTGTCTGAATAAGCCATTATCTTCGTCGGGTGTTCCCTCCCTCCCTAAGGGCACGTTTACGCAGCCACTCGCTTTTGCATTCTCGCAGCTAGAAGCTAGAAATCACCTCATATTCCAACATGGCGGCGGTTTTATGTCTACCGCCTCGCAACAAAAACAGCCAATAACGTGAGTTCAGAAGCGTTTGGGAAAATTGTTTCGTCATGAGGAATTCTTTATATCATTAGCACGGATTATAAGACTACAAGTATTTACTCAAACGATGTCGGAATTAGCTAATCCATTTAGCGTTGTTACCATGGCAATTTCACCTTTGCCATCGCGATTGAGTTCTAGCTGCGAGAATGTAAAGGCGAGTCGCTGCGTGAACTAGCCCTAACTCTGTCCCTAACCTAAACCGGAAGCTAACAAATGCGTATACGTATACGCAGGAGTGTCTCCATGTTCTAATTACTGCTTCATATGCTCTCCCATGTTACAAGGTCAACTGGGAGAGAAACTGAGGGCTTCGTTTTCCAGGTCCGGGCCAGATGATTAAAAATCGTATAAGCATCATATTTTTCCAACGCAAAGCTAAAAGGTGTCAACTTTCTAGCATATGCGTGAACTGGCCTTTAATCAGGAAAGTAGGAGAAACTCGTGATTCTTGCCTCGGTTGGCCTTGGCTTGAAGAAGTCACCTGCTTCTTCGCTCGTGGGACGCTGTTGCGAGCGGTAACGTCGTACAAGTGGTATATTTTTGAACCTGGGTTAAAACACCTTCACTGATTTTTTAAAGTTGGGTTACGTTATCCTTGAAAATAATTCCACATTTAACCGCATGTGGTCACGACCCGGAACATGCGGTAATTTTATTATGAAGTCTTCTTTATGACGCTCCTATTTAAACCTGTCGGTAGAGCAGTGACACGACGTAGTATTATTGTATATAACTTTATGCTGGAGCCTTGATGGGTTAGCTGCAAGGGGCACTGCAGAGAGAAACAGAAGGGCGTCATACTGAAGCCGATGCTGTGAAGAGTGATTTCTTATTCTAAAACGCGCGATTTTTGTTGTTGGAGAAAACAACGTTACTTTAAGCCTAAGAAATCCGCTCTTCCGTTGTTTTTTCCTCCATTTTTATGTAGTGCACCTTGTAGTTATGCCCTCCAAAACCCATACTGGTGCAATTTGGTGCCAATATGGCGGAAAATGTCACTGCTCTATTGAAGAAATGCAATAATTTTTGCTTAATACTGTAAACACGTCGAAGTTGCTAATTAACGTCCGTTTTTTTTCTCTTTCAGAGCCTGTAGAAGCAAACTTACGTATTTAAAATGAATTCCTCAATGGTAAGTAAAGGGAGTTACTGAAATTAGGTTTTGTACCGATAACGGCAACGTGGATGGATCAACCCATTGAGATCTGGTGATGAAATTGTAATCACGGTTAACTGCCACAATCTCTTCTTCTAGCCGTTGGATAAAACAGTTTAATTTCTAAACAAATAATTTGCGATGCCAACGGTTGATTTTTCGTCACCACAAAATCAATTTCCGATACTTTTCGAAATTGAAAAATAATACGGAGTTTCGGTACAGCGACACGCTTTTTTGATATCGAGGTAAGCAAAATTTGACGATTTTTTTTTTTTTTTTTTTACATTCGTCATGAATATTCGCTTGACAAACGATTTCGATATCGAAAAATGAAATTCCAGTTTCGGATTTTAACGCCATCACACACACAAAAAACAGAAAAAAAAAAACAATATCAAGGCCGGTTGAAACGCTGCGACATCCGAAATTTCCATTTCATTCAGCCGTTTGATTTGGAAGCGTTGAAAATTTAATTTCCGACATCAAAAAATATTGAATAATATCAAAAAATCGGTCGCCCGTATCCTAAAATATGTTTCCAGATCTAATCTAACTGTTTGCCACAATTTTGCCCTTAGCCAAACGTAAAGGCAAAAAAAAGAGGAAAAACTGAAGAAACGACTCATCAGAGAACCAAGAACGGCAGCAGACCTCCTACAATGACCCACTTTCCGAACACACACTAGGACACGCGTGAAGTAGTACGGGGAGAGATTGAGATACGGTCTAATGACTAACCATCGAAAGTTGGACTAGTTGCTTGCAGTTTCGTTGACCTGTAGTGACTTCGCATGAAATGCCTTTGCCTTCCTGTCGTTTGGTCGACTGATAGACTGATGATAGACCGATAGGCCGAGCATTGGCTAGAAACCTAAATTCACTGGATGGGGAGAATGTGTTTTTAAAGCTAAGGTCATAGACATGAATTCCTTCTGCAGAATCAGCCAAAGGTATGCTGGAATCGCACGATTCTGCTGTCTGATGGAACAAAGACCTTTAATAATAGTATATGTGGTCTAGAATCGTACGATGTTGGTAAACGTGTTGCAAAATGAAGGTCTTAACTCTATAGCTCATGATAATATATTTTCTCTAAGATGGCGCCGGCTATATAATGTTAGATTGATGAATGTATTATGAACACAAATAATGTACGCTCTTCTTCTACAATTTCTTGGAATTATTTTTGTAATATTGTTACGAAGATGCTAACACTGATATGTGCTTTTCCCCATCATGGCGTCATTCAATTTGACACACTTCTTCATGTGTGTCCTATGATATCAACAACGTACATAAAAAACAGGTGGAACTGTGTCCCGGTTTATTGGCGATAATTAAACAAGACGGGAAGCCAAATGCGCTCCCAAAGGCTTAAATAAATACAAATCCATTTCCATACGTATACGTGTGCGTGTTAAATGCAGCTTATGGACGTTTCCTTTTGGCCGTGTCAGTATGGCTCAGCGATAGGACCTCGGCATTTGGGTTTCAAAAGGTCGTGGGTTCAATTCCCCACTCAGGCAGTCTGACATTTAAGTTCAAAAGGCAACGTAAATAGGTTGTTACGTAATTGATTTGGTGGTTTTAACTGATACAGGAACAGTTATCTTTTTTTTTTTACTTGCAGCAACTTAAATTCGTTGAACTCAAGGGCGCCCGCACACTGGGGTGCTTGGGACACCTGGAATTTATCAATGCTGGGTGTTTATTGTTTATTGTTCATATCATCGAGCACACGTTACCAGAATGGACTGTACGTCGGTCGTACATCTGGTAGTCCGCGGTCAAAACTGTGGTGGGCCACGCTTCTCGTCGGAACGATAAAATATCCTAAAGCATTCCTTCCAAACAGAAGGGTCAGAAAATTCGCTGCCACAATAAACGAATGCCATGGAAGTTAGTCACAGTAGTGACAAAATTTTTTCCTGTGATTTTTTCCCATGCTCTCCAACCTCAATACGGACGAGTTGTAACTAGTTTTTTTTATATTCTTTTAATAGCTTTGCTAAAACGCGATCGCTTATTTTATCACCTCTACAGTAAATTTCGTTCGTGGTGGAAGAACTTTCCAGATGCACTCGTATACAGTAGATACTGATTTCTTGCGGTGTTAACGTGCCTATATTTACATCGTACATTGAAAATGTTGCTTTCTGCCCTTTCCGATCCCTTTTTTGGAAAGTTGGTAGGCGCCCAGGATTGAATCATAACTTACCTAAACAATCAACTGAAGTTAATTTAATATGAAAAAAAAACAAAAACCGGTGAAATATTTTTTGTAACGGATTATCGTAAAAATAAATTTAGAAAGCATCATCACATAGTTTATAAGAAGCAAATCATTTGAGAAAGAATTGAAAAGTACGGTATATAAAGTGGAAATTGACCGACGTATCTGTAGAGACGGTGTTAGGACTCGTACGTGATAAGTTTAAGAGTAAGTGTTATTGTCAGTGAGCAAAGAAATACACACCTTGCCAAGACCAGTCAATTGACGGTTGTGGAGGAGGCAGGCAGGGATGGATGAACACGCAATTGCTTCATGTTTGGTGGGGAGCGAAGGGAAACAACAGCCACGGACGAAACGAAACCACGAATCTAAATAAAACAATTTTATCCATCTTATTGAAAATCCGGGGAAACACCACGCAAACATTGGCAAACAAAACCACGAATCTAAATGAAAAAGTTTTATCCATCTTAATGAAAGTCCGGGGAAACACCAAGCAAACACTGGGAAACAAAACCACGAATCTAAATGATAAAGTTTTATCCTTCTTAATGAAAGTCCGGGGAAACACCAAGCAAACACTGGGAAACAAAACCACGAATCTAAATGAAAAAGCTTTATCCATCTTAATGAAAGTCCGGGGAAACACCAAGCAAACATTGGCAAACAAAACCACGAATCTAATTGAAAAAGTTTTATCCATCTTAATGAAAGTCCGGGGAAACACCCAGAAAACACTGGGAAACAAAACCACGAATCTAAATGGTAAAGTTGTATCCATCTTAATGAAAGTCCGGGGAAACACCCAACAAACACTGGGAAACAAAACCACGAATCTAATTGAAAAAGTTTTATCCTTCTTAATGAAAGTCCGGGGAAACACCCAGCAAACACTGGGAAACAAAACCACGAATCTAATTGAAAAAGTTTTATCCATCTTAATGAAAGTCCGGGGAAACACCCAGAAAACACTGGGAAACAAAACCACGAATCTAAATGGTAAAGTTTTATCCATCTTAATGAAAGTCCGGGGAAACACCCAGCAAACACTGGGAAACAAAACCACGAATCTAAATGATAAAGTTTTATCCATCTTAATGAAAGTCCGGGGAAAAACCAAGCAACACTAGGAAACAAAACCACGAATCTAAATGAAAAAGGTTTTCCATCTTAATGAAAGTCCGGGGATACAACAAGCAAACACTTGAAAACAAAACCACGAATCTAAATGGTAAAGTTTTATCCATCATAATGAAAGTCCGGGAAAACACCAAGCAAACACTGGGATTCAAAACCACGAATCTAAATGAAAAAGTTTCATCCATCTTAATGAAAGTCCGGGGAAACACCAGGCAAACACTGGGAAACACAACCACGGATCTAAATGAAAAAATTTCATCCATCTTAATGAAAGTTTGGGGAAACACCAAGCAAAAACTGGGATACAAAACCACGATTCTAAAGCCCCGGGCGAAACAAACAGCAATTTTAAGCTCTGCTACCAACTAAACATTCCTAATTTAATTGAATACCGAATACTGTTACTCGAACATAACCAAATCGATTGAATGTATCGTATATTTGAAGTTCTGGTCGAATTGAATAGATACCGAATAATTAGTACCAAACATTAGGTGCATTCTTAATTTATAC
>JAHWFP010145230.1:0-14641 GCA_023313725.1 Lithobius niger
CTCCCCACAAATGATGAATTCCCAACGGCAGTACGGAATGAACATAATCCACCAAGGTGTCTTTCCCTTTGACGTGTGATATTGAAGTTGACGTCATCTTTCAACTGGTTTCCAATGCCATGGTTGACTTCCCCATTATTTACTTCTTCAATGTTTTAGGGAGAACTGCTGTGCGCTTCCGTAATCTCAACCCTCCATCCCCTCCCCTGCATTCACTTTGTTGGGAGGTTAGGGGGACGATAAGTAAGCATAGTGCGGACTGGCTGGGACTCGACAAGCCCATAGGAAATCTTAAAAAGCAAATTAAAAATTAAAAAACGTAACATTACACAGAACTTTTACTTTGTGAATATTCGAATGGAATATACCATATTCGAATATGCTCTTAACGAACGAAGATTCGAATATTCGTCCAACCCCTGGCATACACTTCAAATTGTACATCACCTATTCGAATTTAGAAGTATACCGGTATATCCCAGAATACTACGGAACTTCTACGGAACTCTAGCTTTTGTATCCTTATGTTGTTTATGTCTTGCTCACCATTCTGCTATACTCACCATTCTGGCTCACTCTATCCCTCAAACCAGAATTACCATTGTTTGAACGCGAAAATTCGTCAATCAGTCTATCGGGTTACCCAGTCACCGTATGTCGTCTAAAACTAAACATTAATTTTCTTTAGCCGAACGAATAAAGTCGAGCAGTGTTAGAATTTATGAGGAAAATTAATATCAACGAGTAATTACTTCTCCCGAGCGTAGCCGGATAGTTAGATTAGTTGCTAATTAATTACAGCTTACTTTTTCTTCAATCTTTTACGATTAGTTTTATTTGCTAGAAAACAATTTCAAGATCTACACGAACGTAGCGAAACTATTCTCGTCAATTTAGCTTAAAACTAGCTGTGGTAGTTTGAACAGCCAAGTTTCCAAAAATGTCCTTATAGAAAGTAGTGATATCATTCGACCAAGAAAGGCTGCCACCAACCTTCTCATTCCCGAATGTGATCATTCAGTCGTAACAAACACAAGACTTCCTGGTTCCCTGGTGCGAGTAAAAGTTGAGTGATTGCAGTTTGGGGGAGAAAGTTGATGGCAGCTTGCTTGGTTAAATGAGGCCACTACTTTCCAAGGTGGTCACTGTATGGAAACATTGCATTTCTAGCTCACATTGTTGGTGTGCGTGCATATCACTACTTAGATAAAATATGAATTTGTGTGGCTCTCTGAAAAGCTTTATATAGATATGAGGTCCACAAAATTGCAAAACCAAAAAAAAAAACTTTAGGAGCACATCCTTAGACAATTCATAATTATTAATTTTACGAAATAATTTTGATAAAAAATCTTTTATCTCAAAACATTTCGTCACCAAGACCATCTCGCTCGCCGAAAGCTTGTTATTTACTAACAATAAGCCGGCAAATTCTCTTAAGGGAAAGAAGCAATATGTAACAAATTAAATATATTTTAAATAACATCAAGAAAGGAAAAGAAAAAAAAACAAAGTACAAGAATAACTTTAACCCAACTATCAACTACCCCGGAACACAATTTTTTAGCTTAAAGCTATAATAATCTAAAATGTGAACATGGCGTCGGAAAGACACCTGGAAAATTGTGTATTCAGGACCAAGTCTTTATCCTATTGTCACGGATTGATGCGACTGTGCACATTTAATCAAACGATGTCGTGACCCATGTATACTGATAGAAATTTATGTAAATTAAACCTTTTACCTGAAAAGTGTCTGCATAGTCGAAAAGTGTTTTGAAAGAGGAATATTGGCGTTGTGCACTAAGGTGTCATGTCTCATATCATTACATCTGAAACACATGCATCAGAAGTTTATGCTGCAGAGTACCGTAATTTGACGGAAATTTTTAACGGAGTAGTGTTTGCCATCGACATGACACTTTTGCCATGCTGAATTCAAAGAAGTTCTGCTACGAAAATGGGTTGTGGAATCATTGCGTTAATGTGCCCTAAAGCTATTGAACAAGCGAGATTTGTTTGAATAAATGACCCCTAAATTTTTTCTCCTTGCCCAATCAGCTGAACCATTCATTTTCTAATTTGGCTCCGACGTATCCAGATGAAATATCTTTTTCCACTTTAATCTTTAGCAGATGAAGCACCCCGATTTCAATTTCAAGCATCAATTTTTGTCAGTGCTCAATTACTCGAACATTAATTTGCCCACATTCCCTTGAGAGGTTCCAATTTTTTTATGGTTGCTTTATTGCTTCATTCTCTTTTTTCTTCCTTTTTTGATATGGAAATTCTTAGCGAACCATCTTCTTTTGAGGGAGGGAGAAAAGACATCGGTGGTTATTAGTTAAAAAGAACAAAAAAGGTTCTTCGCCAGGAATGCACATTAAATTTGCAAGACTACTTCGGTTCTATAGAAATTTTATTTTACACAAACATTTTATGATTAGATATTGATTTCTTATTCTTCCGTTGCCGTTTTCTTCATTCTCGTGACTCCATTATTTTTTTTATTTGTTCTATTCAACGCATTCTTCGCTGATCTCTCTCATTTTTAAACAATGAGGAAAAAATTTCATTTACTTCAGCCCAACATAGAATTGAAGGCGTTTACGTATTTAAATCCTATGCACCATGTTTTGTTATTCTAATTCGGTACAAAATCCGTGGTACCAACGTCTTCCACCCTCTTTCCATTTCTTTTTTTTTATTTCTTTTTCTTGAAAGTTTACTGCTATAGTAACTGCAGAAAATGGGAAATAGCGTGCATGTGTATTTATAGACTATGCTGTGCACAGCCAAAGCAAACACGAATGACGAAGAACCGCTGAATAATGCTTCAGGGTATTTGAATTGTAATTTAAAGTGTTCAAACTGATAAAAACACCTACAACAGTGAATACCGAGTGCCGAATTCAGGAAGAATGTAGAAAAATCCGTTCATATTTCCCCTGATTCTTAGGAACGTTCCACTGATGTAAAGACTGCGACAAAATACATTGTTTTTAATTTTAAAATCCACGACAGTTACTATAATTGTTTTGTAAAACAATTATAACTATAATAAAACAGCATATGCCCTCAGTTGAATTTGAGAAACCCTGCAAGCAACTACTACTATCTTTGCAGTAGCCTAAGTCATTTTCCTTTTTTCTCTGTTATTTGGTATTTCATTTTTGGTCAATACATTTTACCAAGATTGGCCAGCATTTCCCGAAGCATAATTTTTCAAGTCTTATCCTTTCAAGGTAACTTGAAAAGGGTAACTGCGGATAGACCAGTTTTGCGGACAACATGCAATAGTTCTAATAGTTCTAGTACATGCAATAGTACATGCAATAGTACATGCAATAGTTCTAGAGTTGAGACATACGGAAACCAAATTACGAGTTCTTGCATTGACCACTGTTTCATAAGAACAAAAGTACTAAACTGCGTTGGTGTTTGTGTAGAAAAAAAGTTAGCTGATCACTATTACATTGCAGTGAAAATCGATTTGTCAAATGATATTAAAGAAGAGAATGAAGTAGGAGAAATTTTTATTTTAAATCATAAAAACATTGTTAAAGAAATCAAAAACATCAATTGGCTTTGTTTAGATAAGTTTTGTAATGATCCAAACGAAATGTACAATGTTATCAAAGGTAAAATAAATAAAATTTACACTGAGAATACTACCGAAGGAAAAAATACCAAAAAGGAGTCCAGAGCAAAAAAACCATGGATAACCGAAGGTCTTGTGGCCCTAATAAATAAAAAAATTTAATGTGGAAACGTATTAAAAATAACGTCACCATTGATACTGTAAAGTTGAAAGAATACAATAGGCTTAAAATAGAAGTAGCCAAAAGAGTAAATGAGTGTAAACAAAAATACTTTACAAAATTGATTGATAATACTAATAATAAAAAAGAAAATATTTGGACACATCTAAACAAATTTATTGACAAAAAACAGAAGACATCTTTAGATCAGGAAATTCTAATAGCTTTTAAGTATGATAATCCTAAGACATTAAGCGATAGAGTAAATAAACATTTCTCCAACGTTGTTCCCAAATTACGTAATTCTTACCAACAAAGGCTCAACTCCAATAAATACCTTGACAATCAAATGGGGAATATCCAAAACGTGAAAAATTTTATTATAATTTATGAGTGTGACCCTTTCACGATTACTAACATTATCAAAAGTCTGAAGATTAACAATTCAACTGGAAATGACGGTATACTAATGTCTCATATTACCGACTCAATTGAAAATTCATCAATCTTTATTTCTAAGCTTATAAACTCAATAATCGACACTGAAAAATGGCCTGATGAACTGAAAATTCAAATTCTTAGGCCGATTTACAAAAAAGGTACAAAGATAAATTTAGACAATTACCGACCTATTGCACTTCTTTCTAACATTAATAAAATTATTGAAAAATTTTTCTTAAAAAATATTTTGAACTTTTTGAACAAACACAATATTATTACAAGTAAGCAATATGGTTTTAAACAAAAGCGAAGCACTGAAGATGCATTAAAACACATTAACGAGTTAATTTCTTCTTCCCTTAACAACGGCAAGTACATTAAAGCAGTGCTGATTGACTTACAGAAGGCTTTTGATACCATTGATCATCAAAAACTTTTAAATAAATGTCAAAATTATGGGCTTAGGGGTAAATGTTTTAACATCCTCAAGAGTTACCTGAATAACAGAAAGGCATGTACCAAAATTTGTAACAATACCAGTGATCCAAGTGATATTTGCTTCGGAGTACCTCAAGGCTCTGTCCTAGGACCTCTTTTATTCAGCATTTACATAAACGATATCACGAGCTGCATAAAAACATGCGAAATAATACTTTTTGCTGATGATATTGTTTTGCTGTCCATCCAGTCCGATAAACTAATTATGGAATCTAACCTAAAAGAAGATTTTGATAATTTAAACTATTGGTTTTTGACTAACGATTTATTCATAAATGAAGACAAAACCTGTTCAATTGATATAAGTTCTACACACCGAAAATATTCAAGTACCGATTTATATATACATACAGAAAACTGTCTAAATTATTCAAACTGTACTTTAACCTGTACCAAGGTGAAGCAAGTTACTGAAAGTAAGTATCTTGGACTTGGGGTCGACAATTTTTGGAAACATGTTCATCACATTAATCTTCTGATCACTAAACTTAGAAAAATGATTCCTTTCTTCTATAAAATTAAATCGCTATTGAATAATAAGAACAAACGAATCGTCTTTGATGCATTGGTTACCAGTCATCTTAGATATGGTATTGAAGTGTATGGTTTTGCTTCTTCAACCCTTATTGATCGGCTACAAAAGGTACAAAATAAAATTTTAAAGGTTCTTTTCAGAAAACATAACCACTACAAATCTACTAAAGAATTATACAAGGAACACAGAATTTTAAATGTAACTAAATTGAGGAACTATATTATTATACATAAAAATTACTTTTGCAACGATTTAAAAATTAAAGATGAATTTAAAATGGGTTTCCTTCGCGATAAAACATTAAGGTTCCATATTCCACTAATTAAAAATAATTATGGCTCAAAAACTAAAGATCATTATATCCAACAATTTTCAATTTAATTCCATCAAAATTACTAGATTTAACTCAGTACACTTCAATCAAACACAAAATAAAAGAATGGCTAATTAACAACTAAGGTATAGTTTTATTTTTTAATTATTGTGTTTTTTTTTTCTGTGTCTGTGATTATTATTATTTTTATATTTTTTACCATACTGTGTGATTTAATTTTGTTGTATAGATTTTTCTTTATCTTGATTGTGAAATTGTCTAAATGTGTAGCCAAACAAGGACTTTTATAGACCTTCGGCAACACTCTTTGAATAAAGGTTATTATTATTATTATTAATATTACAAAAAAAAAAAAAAAAAATTCATCCTCTCTCAAACATTTCTGTAAAACTACGGTACAAAAACCTGCTTATTTGTTTCCAGCACTTTGCACCATATTGCTTCCGATGCAATGTACAACCTAAAGCTTATAGAGATGCAAATATTTGTTTCAAATGCAATGATAGAGGAGGACATGGTAACTTAGAGCGCAAAGCCAATCCTCTTTCAAGTCAATTTTCAACTTATATCTTACTACGCCAACACTTGTACGGTACAACCAATACTTATCCTGTTGAAACACCTGGAAACAAATTACTAGAGTCCGGCCACTGAAAGAATGACTCGGCGTTCGTCGAATATCGCGCTTTTTTGCCAGTAGGATAGGTGCACCTTGCCAACAGCGAGTTCAAACGAGCCCAGACATGGCGTCGAATTTGACTCCGTTAGCGAAGCGCGGTAAAACTTAACACATACACGTTTTGCTAAATTGCTACACGTCTCATGCAAGGCGCGTAAGCCTATAGCTTTTCCGGGCAAGTGATGTAGAGACGCCGGAGGAAAAAAACGGCGGCGTCTCTCACCCATTTCGCAGCTCAATTTCTTCTACACGTCAATAAGACGTATTATTGTAGACATGCGTACAAATAAACAACTCGCTACTGTTAAGAAAGTGTCGGCAGAGCAAAGGAATGCTTGGGGTTTGCTGGAAAAAGGATAGCCGCCTTGTTAGAAGTCTCGGTAAATAAAAATAAAAATCCATTGTGCTCTTATTTGTGTTATTTTCCAGCTGCTGATTATAATGTACTGTTTACAAACTAAATTGACAAATTGGCATGAGGATTGGTGGGGGGGAAGCGCAACCTAGTTTTCCATATTTTTATGGTAGTAATCGGCGTTATACAGCAATTAAAGTAAGGGGCGGTGATAAAGAAAAAGCGGGATAACAATGCACTGATTCCTTGTTTCGTGCTACGATTCAAAATGTTTGTCAACAGAACAAATCATTGAAAGAAGATGCGTGCAACACTACAGAGTTTACGTCTGGATATAAGAAATCTCACGAAATAATCGGGAGTGTGGACAAAACAGATGTTGATTTGTAGCTCACTTTGTTCTACGTATGTAAACAAACGAGAGGTCAACGAGAGAGTTTGACTCTAACACTGTCAATGTATTTGTTTTCCCCGTTTATCTAGGTTTTGCACACGTTTCAAGGTAACACGTGTAAATTTATTGTAAACTGTTTTCAACTCGCCAGGCTTTTGTTATCGAAAGTAATAGAACACTGCCGAAATCACGCGACGGCTACGGCCGATTTAACAGTTGCCGTACGCAGTCTAACAGTTTTTCGTGTTAGGTATAGTGTGCTTATTTTAGACATGTGGAGCTCGTCTTATTCTTCATTTGTATTATTTTACTTTACTTATTTAAAGTAAAATTTAAATTTTACTTATTTAATAAAAAAAAAATTAAAGGGATTTAATTTAATATTTCAGTATTATTTTGTTTGTTTGGATTTTGGGCAGCTGAATTTGGATGGCTTGCCTGCGTAACTTGTTGTTGCCTGGCAACCATAGGGGAGGATGAGTGATGCTTTAAGCGAGAGCAACGTTTATATTTTCAGTAACGAACCTTGTTTTTAAGTGTATATCGTTTTTAAAAGTACTTCTAGTGGAACAAAAATTTTCTCACTTCACTATGTTATGAGAAGAACCACAAATTATCTTTCTTTACTGCTAAAATTATTTTATGTGTTGACGTAGCCATAACAACGTCTCAAAACGATCATTCCAATTGAATTCATTGCTAATGCACGGACTACCTCGATCCGATCGTGTACGTAGCGCTGCCAAACCATGGAAGAATCCTTGGTAACGGGTAATGAATGGCCAAGAGTGCACCTTGCATGCACCTAAAACAAGCAAGCGAGGTCACGACTTAAACAATCGATGATAACACCAAGTCATTCTCTTAGTGGCCCTACTATAGCCTTTGTTCGTAAAATTGTACGAAACAGTTTTACACTGTCATTTCTTGGAAAACACACCTTCCTAGATATAGAGATGCAAATATGTGTTTCAAAGGCAATGATAGAGGACATGGTAACTTAGAGCGCAAAGCCAATCCACTTTCAGGTCAATTTTCGTCTTGTATCTTACTATACGCCAACACTTGTACGGTTGAACCAATACTTATCATGTTGAAACACCTGGAAAAAATTACTAGCCTTTGTTCGTAAAATTTTACGAAACATTTTTACACTGTCATTTCTTGGGTAACACACCTTCCTATAGAGTTCGAAGCCTACGTGCGAAGTGAAACCTTCTCTGCCGATTCTTTTCCTTGATGTCTTACTTCCACATAACACGGTAATATGGTTTCCACAAAAGTTCTTTTTAGGGGAAGCCAGAACACCGTACAAGGTGCTTAGTCACCCTGACTGGAAGCTGTCCAATATTTGTACATTATCGATAATTCAAAACATTCTACACTATTGCACTTTCATTCAGCTGCCTTACTGTGACATTGACAGAAATATTTGAAGAATTGCTAGATGGTGGCTCACTTCAAGCATTAGGGAATTAGGGCCCTATTCTATTTTGTCATTCACGTCACTCCCAGTGTCATCTTCTGAATGAACTGTGCTGCTGGCAAAAGTATTTGTTGAATTTTGTGTTGACTTACTGATAGTGTGAGGGAAGTCGTTCCCTACTTATTTTTGTAAATGACGTCTTATGAATGTACTGTGATATTGAAAGAAATTGTTGGAAATTCGTATGGTGACTAACTGTTTGCATGACGGACGTCGATCTCTAGTCATTTTTGTCAATCACGTCACTCTACTACCGCCGTATGAATGTACTGCAACATTGGTAGAAATATCTGGCGAATCCTGTGATGACTTACTGATACCTCACTGATACAACCTATACCGTTCAGGCCATACCGGAAATTCTCACGGTGGACCTCTCCTTTCGTTAAGACCACCATCCCCTCCTTCCTTATGGAAACATGTTCTGACCCTTCTGGCGATTGGGAGGCAGTTTGGTGCAAAATCAACATTACAAAAGAGGAAAGTGTTGCCATTGGTTGTGTTTACAGGGTTCCTAGCCTTGCCCTCCCTAATCACTGGATTGGGCTTTCTGCCTCTCTAAACCACACACTGTCTTCAAATTCAACCAACGTCATCATGGGTGACTTTAACTTTCCAAAAATTGACTGGTCCATTTGCTCAGCATCCGAAAATGAGGTCAGTGCATCCTCTGCACTGCTGGTCATTCTCCAAGACTTCCAACTTACCCAACATGTTTCCAAGCGTACATGCCACCGCTTTTGGGCAAAATTCCAGTCTTCTTGATTACGTCCTACAACATTGACATTTCTACCATCTCCCATGCACCTTCCACCTTTAGACAAAATCGACCACGACATTTTGCACTTTACTTTGATTTGGAATACTCTGCTAAGTCCACGAAAGTGGCGTCCCACAATTTCCGCCAAGCGTTCTCATCAATGACATTATCATAGGTAATATCGAAAGAGCTAAGGAAATTATCGATAATTTTTTCAACTCGAGCGTTTTGGTCCCTATAAACTCACCAGTGCTATTTAGGCAGACATTAATTTCAGGAGTGCGAAGCACGAGGGAAATTATCTGCCTATAAATAGCACGAGTGAGTTTAATGGGCCAAAACACGAGTGTTGAAAAACACTTGATAAATTCCAATAGCTCGCGGGGTATTTAGTTAGAGAATTTCTCGTCATTTTTCATTATTGTGCACTCTAAATTACGTATGCAGAATTAAAAACAAATTATAAAAGTCGCTGCTGCCCTCCAAATATTGGCGCGCCTATTTGCACCACGGCTGCCAGGAATGAAATTGAGATTTGCCGCCGCTGAAGTATTTTTCATTGGCGCACACCTCCAAAGATTTTTACTTTAAACAATTACGTAATAATGAATTAGTAAATGTACATATTTTGACTTTTTCTAAAATTGCAAGAGTAAGTGAAAAAAATAAATAAATACGTACTGTAGTGGAGCGTAATAAATTTCAAAACGGTGCTGAGAATTTGTTGCTAGGTTACGTTAACGTTAGGCCTAACGACTCAGTCCGGCTAACGAGCTTCGCCACCCGATTCTACGTGTGGCTGCAGGCGTTGCGAGGCTACGGAAACGAACGACACAGTGAGTATTTCGAGCGAAAGGCCTTCCGGATTGTTTTTGGTAGGAAAATACATACTTTTATTTGAAATGAATTCAACAAACATGTTTGTCGTAACATGTCAATTGTGTAACGTTTGAAGCAAGTGACTACCAAAAGCGTATCAACTTCAGAAAGCGCTCGCCATGTTTTGCACGGTTTTGCATTACACTGCGTCGACCAATGAAAGCTACAGGATACTGCCTAACTGATTTAGTTTTAAATTTAGCCAATGAACATCGACTTATAGTGATGGGGCTAATTTAGTACACGATCAAGTGAGAAAATTTTTGTCAGGGAAATTCTCTCTAGCATCGACTGGAAACATGAACTTGCCGACCTTGACGTTGACTCTCAACTCCATCCACTTCAGGTTTCTCCTCACATGTCATTCACATCTTCATACCGACATCCTCCAAAAGGCAAAGGAAACACCACCGGGCCAGCCCTCTCACACGCAGTGCCCTTAGGAAGAAAAAACATGCTTACCAAGCATTTAAAGTCAATCCTACACCCAGTACTCTATCTGCATACAAAGAAGCGCGCAACAGCGCAGTCACCAAAATCCGCCGTGCTCGTTCTTGCTTTGAGGAAGTCCTCATCCTTAAGTCCAAGTCTCAACCAAAACTACTTTATGGATACATCAATCAAAGCAAGAAGGCTGTCCCTGCGGGATGTCTGAGGAATGACAATGGGTCTATTTGTACCGATGATGCAGAGATTACCGACAGACTAAATACCTACTTTACATCTACTTTCCTTCCCTCCACCTTGCTTCCCACACAGTCCGATATTGATGAACGGCCTGTTCAATTTGAATCCAAGGACATCGAAACTGCACTTCTCAGGATCAAAGACAATACCTCCTCTGGACCGGAGGGCTTTCCAACTCAGTTCCTCAAAAACAGTGCCACCACCTTGTCTGCTCCACTCTTCTACATTTTTTTCCAAATCTATCTACTCCTGAACCTTCCCACAGGCTTGGAAGGACGGTCCTACTCACCAAGTCAACAATTATCATCCGATAAGTCTCCTTTCTCTCCTCTCCAAGGTCCTCGAACGCTTTGTTTAAACGGATATCCTCCAGCAATGCGAAGCTCTCAATATCATCCCTCAGTCGCAGCATGGTTTTCTTCCAAAGCGTTCCTGTCTCACCAATTTACTTCATACTTATGACCATATCACTAAGCTTACTGACAGCAATATCTAAAGTGCCTTAATTTTCTGGACTTCAGTAAAGCCTTCGATTCAATCAGCCACAGTAAACTTGTCTCCAAGCTTCGGGCTCTCGGTTTTCATCATTCTACAGCGTCTTGGATTCATTATTATCTGTATAACCGCAGACAATGGGTTGCTCTCCGTGGCTCCACTGCTTCTTGGGCCTCTGTCACTCCGGTGTTCCCCAGAGGTCCGTCCTTGGACCCATGCTTTTTAACATTTTCGTCTCCGATTTACCTTCAACTCTCTCTTCAACTAACAATAGTTACGCAGATGATTTGAACCTTCTTTCCCCGTGTACTCTTAGCCATGTTCTCCAGCAGGATCTCAACCACATTGTGGTTTGGTCCTACGCCAATGAGCTCACTCTCAATCCTTCCAAGTGCGCCGTTATGCATTTCGGCTTCAACAACCCCTGCACTCATGCACTCAATACACCATCCTCGGGCGGCCGATTTTCGCTATAAATCCTCACACCTCGATCTCGGTCTTCTTGTTGACAAATCCCTGAAATTTCAACTGCAGTCCACGCATGCAGTTTCCAAGGCCTTTTGTGCTGCTCACCTCGTGCTCAAGGGGTTCTCCAGGCTTAACAAAAGTCTTTTCTCCACACTCTACAAAACCTTTGTTCGCCCACACCTTGAGTTCTGTTCTCAATTGTCCAGGTCCTGCTACGAAAATGCTTTCAGCCCACTTGAATCCTGTCAGTGAAGGATCAGTAAGTGATGCAAACCCATTCTACCTTAAGTTCTGCGTCTTCAGCAAATGCACCTTCCAAGTGTTAATGATGGGTTCCACAGGGGGCGACCTCATCCTTGCCTACCAACTCACCCATCAGCTCACTCACCTTGATCCATCAGATTTCTTTGTGCTTGCTCCCGGCATCACGCGTTGCATCCACACAGAATTCATCACATTTTTTCTAGACTAAGCATTCGGCACCGCTTTTACACACAGAGGGTTGTGCATCCCTGGAACTCTCTCCCACACCATGTCCCCACTGATCCTTCAGTGAATGTATTTAAGGCTCGGTTTGACGCACTGTAGTTTTTTGTTGTTTTTTGTTGTTTTGTTTGTTTGGGTGGGGGGGGGGGGGGCGAATACCGAGTCGTTGACTTGGCATCGTCATACGTTTATGTTATGTTATGTTAATCACGTCACTCCCATTAGTATCTTATGAATGTACTGTTGCGATAACAAACAGTGTAGAACTAGTCTGAGTATGACTATTCCAGCCTGTAAAATTCAACGTGGTCAGCATAGAAAATGTCTATTCGTCCATTTTATAGTTTTCGTTTAGCACTGTCAGTTAAGCATTAGTCTGTTTGTAATGGTAAGTTTTTTTTTTCTTTTTGCAGGAGCGTTGGGACTAGAAATCAAAGATCTACGAGTGCCAATGGTAGTGCAAGCTGGATCCACTGATCCATTGACATTAGATTGTGATTATGTATACGATGAAGATGAAAAGAAAAGCATCGTAGTGAAGTGGTATCGTGAAAACGAGCAAGTTTATCAGTGGATAGCAAATTATTCGGACCCTCAGGCGTTGGGTGTTCTAAGTGGACAGTTAGACATTATGTACGAGGCGTCCGAAGATCCATACAGCAAACACAGAGCACTGCGTATTTTGCAGCCCAATATCCACATGAGTGGAAACTATAAGTGTCACGTGTCGTCAAATTTCCACGACGCTGAGAAGACTCGAAAGATGATCGTCTACTGTAAGTATGACATTAATGAAACTTTAAATTGCAAGAGGTGGGAATTGAGCCAGTAGCACAGGCGAAAACGGTAAAAAAAAAAACTTATATTTCGGTGTCAATAATACAAAACAGGCGACAGCATCTTCAGAGAAGCGAGTACACACACTACATTACGAATAAGTGGTCGTCCAACGTGCTGGCGTCTTGGTGAACAAATGATTCTAAAACATTAAATTTCGTGTAAAAGAAGGCTAAAAACATCAATTTTTTGCAGTGAGCTTACGAATGTGAGGAAAACATTTCAAATGGGCAAAAATCAGTTCAAACAAACCGGTATTAACTCAACATATTCGTGAAATAACAGTACGTACAGGGACGTGCGTGTGGGATGGAGGGAGCATGGCGAATGGACGACGGATGTGACGTTTGAGTGAGGCCACAGCAACAGAGGAGAAATGCGGGGGGGGGGGGGTGAAAGAGTACAGGAAGACAGCGGGTTGGGAGTGGGGGAAGAACGAGTAAAAAAGACCGAGCGGCTGGATTGAAACTGTTTTTCGGAGGGGGGATGGTGAAACGTGCAATATTAGGGAGTTGTGCAGGGGTGAAACAAATTGACCCAGTGTGCCATAACCTGAGAAGTGAGTAGGATATGGTTAGTGACTTTGTCATTGTGGCGAAAAATTTCGAAGGTTTCAAGGTTGTATCGGGTGTGCTGGAATTTTTCGTCAACCTCATCACCAAGAAACCCAACACCCTCAAACAAAAAAGGACTAACACACCCACCGGAAACAACCAAAAGCATGTCGTTTATAAAATTCCATGCGTCAGATGCTCACGCACATATATTGGCACAACAGTTAATCTAAAACAGAGGCAACCACAAATCCGACATGACTACCTTAAGGACTACAGCTCCCTGTTCCGACACCAACAACAGACTGGCCATAAACCTAACTTCACAGACACCGAAGTGCTTCACTACAAAAATTCCAGCGCACCTGATACAACCTTGAAGCATTCGAATTTTTTCGCCGCAATAACTACGTCACTAACCATATTCTACCCATTTCTCAGGTTATGACACATTGGGCCAATTTGTTTTACCCTCGCACAACTCTCTAATCTTGCACACTTCGTCCTCCCCCAACCAGTCTCAATCCAGCAGCTCGACCTTTTTTGCTCGTTCTTCCCCCCTTCCCCAACCCTCTGTCTTCCTGTACTCTTTCAACCACTCCCCCCCGCCCCCCTTTCCATTTGTGTGTTCTCCCATCCAAGTCCCAGCTCCTTTCCACACAACTTCCATTCCATTTCTTGCCCGATTCCTTTCATTTGTTGCCCCAGAGTAGGCCCTCCTCATTTCCCCTCTGTTGCTGTGGTCTCATCCAAACGTCGCATCCGTCGTTTATTCTCTATGGTCCCTTCATCCCACACGCACGTCCCTGTATAAGTACTGTTATTTCACGAATATGTTAATACCTGTTTGTGTGAATTGATTTTTGCCCATTTGAAATGTTTTCGTCACATTCGTAAGCCCACTGCAAAAAATTGACGTTTTTAGCCTTCTATTACACGAAATTTTAATGTTTTAGAACCACCTGTTCACCAACGACGCCAGCATGGTGGAC
>JAHWFP010145232.1:0-17898 GCA_023313725.1 Lithobius niger
TAGGTGTTGTAAACCACAACGTCTATACATGTTGTAAACCACAGCATCTGTAACTGTAGGTGTTGTAAATCAAAACTTCTATAGGGGTTGTAACCTAGAATGTCTGTAGGTGTTGTAAACCACAATGTTTATCGGTGTTGTAACCCACAACGTGTATAGGTGTTATAAACCACAACGCCTAAAACACCTAGCAAGGCAATGAATGACGTCACAAAAATGAGTAAACGTTCTGTTTAACAAATACGTCATGGATGACTTTTCAAGATTTAGATATTTTGTTATAGTCCATCTTAAGGCGATGTGCCTACGTGATTGGCATAAAAGATGCATTGGCACCAACGACTCCACTAAAATGTTATATAATTTTTTGAAATAGGATTTACCAACACAAGTAACTATCTATATAAACAGGACAGAAACCCAAAACAAACCAACAATCTTCGAAAGCAAACGCAATTTTTTAAATCTGATTGAAAATACAACCTATTTTCGACTAATGGAGATAATGCCGGATTGCTGCCGGAGGAGAAAAAAAAAACGGGTCAATCAACAACGAATGTTATGAATAAGTGGAAACAAAGGGAACCTAATGAAGTTTGAGGGAATCAGATTGTAAGAAATCGATAGAGGTTCAACGTGCACTTCCAGCTTCGGAATGTATCTATGCCAAAAAGCAGGCATAAGAAATAAGTAAGCAAACACCTTTAAGTTATTTGAAGAATTAACTAACACGAAGCAATTAGGTGAAAACTGTATCGCACAAGTAAGTCTTCCTGTTGCATTTGCAGACCAGTATAAAATTTGTTATCCACTGGGAAAGAGGCTTTGGACCAATTAATATAGTAACATTATCATTTGTGGTTTGTCACACTCGATATGGCGTGACGGGAGACGCAGAACCCAAGTCTCTGAAGCCGGTCCCACGAACAGTTCTTTACGGGGAACGGAGGTAATGTGGATAAACAAAACTCTGGTCTCCTCAGAAACGCTCTTAGGTCCAACTCGTCGAGTCCGTACCTGAACGTACGAAGGAAGAGCTACTGGGCTAATTTCCATGGCAGTGCATTTCATGGGTTGACAATTCTTACCGCAAAAAAAGAAGAGCGAACGTCCAAACGGGTTTTCCAGTTTAAAGCAGTGTCCCATCGTTTTTCCCACCTTCGAGAGTTCAAAGAAAGGGACGACGATTAGAAGAAAACCTCTAATAATTTTAAAAGCCAAAAAAAGATCGCTTTCAGTCCTCGTAATTCAGTGGGATTCCAATCTCAAAATCTGCAGGTGTCTGGGATATGCAAGGTTTTGAAGAACCGGGAAGGAGTGGGTACACGACGCTGCGGATTCGGTGTGATCGATGTCTCCCAGCAAGTGTGGGGACCGCACTGAACTAGTATACTCTAAGAGCAGTCTGACATAAACTCTGACATAAGCGATGACTAAGGTCTTCGTATCACCCGAAGCGAACACACGCCTTATGATGTGGAGTCGACAAAGGGCCGAGTTCATGGTACAATCACAATGTGAAGATTGTTAGAGGGTAGAACAATGCACAATTCCCAAACACTCTGTTTTAAATAAGGCTATTGTCAGCGATGAGAATAGAAATTTATTCTAAAACTTATATTTAAGTTTATTTTAATAATTTTCTCATATTTTAGTGCTCCTTAAAAATGTGGGTGCACTACTCACTTGGCTACCTCACTTTTTTTGCCTTTTGGTGTGAAGCTCTTTGCTAGATTTTTCACATTTTACCCTTTTTTTAAAGTAGGTCTAAGCTACGTATCAAGCCAATTTTACCAGCTTTTGGTTGCTCCCACATTTAGGTTCTGTTTCGTGGTTTGTAACCATTATCCGCGTACCACAGTAAAGATAAGCGATCACTGCCGGTGAGAAACAAAAAAAGCACGTTAGCTGCCGTTGGTTTAGCTGGTAAACAGCATGCTGTCGACAATAATTCGTTCATTGTTTATAATTATTGCAAAGTATCCTAGATTAATAATAATTTATAAAGCAGTCAACTGCAAGCGAGACAATCATCAGTAACGATGTTTTTAGCAATATGCAAAACATTCAAAAGGTTGACGAAGCAACCATTGGTAAAAAAAAAAAAACGTGACCTACGCCGCCTCCAACGACAATGTTGAAGCGCATACCTCTGTCACATAGGTGTTATGTTGCTTGGGTGTGATGATAGCATTTAGCTGCCGTTGTTATTTCATAACATGCAACTTCAGAGAACTGTGTTAGAGAGTAAGCCTTCATTCCCGCAACACCGGGTTGAGAGTTTAGTTACCATAGCAACCGGAAATCGTGAAAATATTAGACGGAGCCATGTATTTGTTTCGTTTTTTACGTTGTCTGCTGTACACTTTCGTTTGATATAAACCACAACCATGCTACGTCGATTTGAGGTTTCAAATACAGGATTCGCGTCACTACTGTAAACGCCACTTTGGTCACCATGTTGAAGAGAATTCCTCCAAGCATTCTTATTCAAATGAAACCAATGTGTGTCGATAACAGAATCCTATATTTTTTCCGATTGCCTGTCTTCCAGTTGGTTAAAATGCGGTCATTAACTGTTCTTATTTCGTATGGGAAAGGTATAGCAGCTGCGGCAGCATTAGATTCGTCCATGTTAGCGAAGACTACATACACCCACTGCTGGCTATTCACCAGCAGTACTACGGTATTAAAGCTCTTACTTCAAATTAAATTGTGGCTCATTTGGTAAATTGCATGGCGTTACCTCTTGACTGGCAAGAATCCCCATAAATGCAAACAAGTATATGTGCCCTTGGTCACAATAACAAATGAAATAAAAACACACAAAATTGTGGAGACAGCCAACTAGTCGCAAGTGTGGATACTAGTTGCCCATCTCCACAATTTCGTGTGTTTTTATTCTCATTTCATCATCTTTTATTGTGACAAAGAGCACGAATAATTGCTCGAAAATTAAAATATTATAATCAGAGCAGAATATCCCTGGAATGACGCCAGAAACATCTCTCCTCTATCTCTGACGCCTAGCTGCCTAGCCCCAAGTGCTCAGTAAACCACTACATCATAGACTGTGTAGCACCCTCGCACTAAATCTCTGTTCATCGCTAAAGAGTCCAACGGGACCGGTCATTATTTATGGCCAACGTGGAAGAATGAAAATGTGACCATCAAAACCATTCCTTCAAAATTCTAAGAAAATCTTGGACCCCCTCCGCTCAAGATCCAAAAACAATGAGGCTCCCCAAAAAAAATAAAGGCACTTTTCGTATGTACCGAGACTGTCTGCAGATGATTTCCTGTACCCAAATTAAGTGAGGGGTACTCCGCACCGACAAGATACCGATAGTTGAAGGGAAAACTTGCCTCGTTTTTTAACGAAAGGACAAGTTTGATTTAAATGTGTTCTATAAAACACCGATGTTCCTTACACACCCATCGTTTGTCGAGTTTTGTACAATACGTATGATGCACGCACTGTTTCCAACACACCTAACGTAGTCAGCACCTAAGAAGACAGAAAAAGGCAAGGAAACAGGAAGCAAGGCTTTCCCAGAAAATTTATTGAAAAAAGTACACTAGATAATACTGTCACTGACGTCTTCAAAACCATGTAAACACCCACATCACAGGGGGTCGGGAGGCGCCCCTCAGAAGCTGAGGCGTTTTAAGAAACTTTGACTGCTGAAAGTGTCACTTTTGAGATCCAACATTTTTTCTCCAGTTTACAGTGTGTCTTTTTGTGATCCCTCCTTGACGGATCCTAAAAAATGTATGGTACCCTTGAGGGTCCAAGAATTTCAATGACCACATCCCGATAAATAATGACCAGTCCCTAAGTGCATACTAAGTTTGCGAGAAATCCCCTACAAACGTTTTTCGGTGACGACTAAGTTTGTTGTAGCATTGTTTGTTTGTTAATTTCTAGACAAATTTTTCGAGTTTCCTATAATTTAAAAAACCTATTTCTTACAACTAAATGCAGCGCTTTACTTAAAATAAAATAAGGACAGTGCTGCAGCTGTGGCATACTAAATCACGATAGTAATTTACGGTTAACCTGACATCGAAATTTTCAAAGGCTAAAGAAATAAAAGCCAATAAGGCATTTATTAATTTAATGCCGGTTAAAAATTTCAAATGAATTGCCTAAAAAAAGGATAATTAGAAAATTCGGCGTCAAGACGGATTAAGGCGAATTAAGAAAAAAACCAAAGTGACATACTGTTTCGAGTTGCAACCAATAAGCAGTGCCAGGAAATAAGAAAAAAAATAAGAGTAAATGCATTGAATAGTTGGTTGTTGCATTCCATTTTCAGTTTAGGCCATCGTGAATTTTAAAGTCTTTACTGTTAGGCAGTCGACACGCCCATGGATGACGTAACGCAAATGGATATTCCACTCCTTGTGCTTCATGTAGGGTCTTCGTTTAATGGTATCCTACAACTTTCCAATTTATTCTCCCGCCAAAACTCGGCAACCAGATGATCTTGAAGCATGAGGTCGAGGTCATTTGCTGTATGACGAGCACATCCGTCATAGAAGTAAATGCTACTGAAAATGTATTAAACGCATATATTTTACCATTTAGATATGCTGTGTTCACAGATTCTACTCCCCCTGTAAGGTTCGTTCGCGCGCGAGAATTTTCAGAAAATGAACAGGAGGCGGCGAAGCGGCCCCAGAATGCAATGCTGCAACATGTAACTATGGGGCAACAATGTCGAGGCGCGCAAGGCCGAATTAGGGCGCGTTTAAGCAAAAAGACCTTCTCGCTCGCCGAACGCTATTTGCTATGCAACCGTTATTTATTTACGAAAATTTCCCGTTTCTGTTAAATGAATGCGGTAATAGGCAACAAATTAAATGCATTTTAAATCCCAACTCGGATAAACAACAAAGTGCAACAGTCATTTTCAACATTGGTACAACATTATTGCCATTTCACGCTATTTCCAAAATTTGCTATTCTCGCTTAAAAAACAGCTTCTAGCAGTGATCAAACGACGACAGAATAAATAGCTACTTGCAGCGATAATTCAAAATCCAACATGGCGTCCATTTCGGGGTTGTCGGATCGAAGACAACTCATCGAATACCGGCATTCAGAAATCTGTCCGTCGTCTTGTACAGCAGGAAAAATTGTTTTCTAGTTGTCATAAATCGATGCTGTCATGTTGCATGCTTCTACGTCGTGTCGCGAGGTACGAGGAGGAGATTTGCGTCCGCGTTGTTCCCATGGTTACTATGTATAGACAACTTGAAAGCCACATTCTTCGGTAAAGGCGAGAAGCAGCCAGCAGATTTAGTATTAACCAAGTGAAAGCTATTAAGCGAGAAATTTGTCGTTGTGTAAACGAGCCCTTAGAGTTCATTCGAACAAGGTGTTAACGATGCTTGGGGCGAGAAAAGTGACCCTGTCTTTGCATCTTGTTCCAGTTAACATTGCCAGCCAAAGAAAGGTTAATTTGTTAATGGAGACCAAAATGAAATGGTCTTCGTTTTCGCTTAAATCTCCAAGTTTTAAACCATAGGGTTCAAAGTCTTTAATTTTGAGGCCTGCGGCCGACATGACTGAATGACTTATTTCGTTCTTCAATGCGGGCTTGGGGCAGCTAGTTGAATATTGTTTCCGCGCTTGTTTGCCACGATAATGCAGCTGCCTGCAACAATGCAGAATCAACTACCCATCGAGATGACACATGTTAAATCTAGAAACACGCTAGTGTGTTTCCATCAAATAATAGAGGTGGGACAAAACTTGGGCGGAACATTAAGATGAATATGCATTTCTAAGGTTACGTTTTATTGAAAATAAAAAAAAAATAGGTAGATAGTGGACATACCGTACAAATGATAGACCAGACTGTAGCAATTTAATAAAAAGGAAGCGAAAAAATCCAATAAAGTAACTTAACAAAAAAACAGATTTGCCGTTTAGAAAAAAAATAGAGCTCGTATCCCCATACTCACAGCTGTGAGTACACACACAAAAAAAACGGTTTAGAGTTCACACGAACTCAATGAACTATGATTGAACTCCAATTCCAGGGAACAAGGCTTGTGACATGCCAGCCTTCATGCACACGCATATACATCACTAATCAAACAAACAAAACGATTGCATATTTCACACACAAAAATTAAATATAACGAAATCCTAAACCCACAAACACATGCAAAACGGACGCCATAAACATCAAAACTTCTACAAAATTGAAAGATAAAAAATACATACACAAAATGAACACATAATTATACACACGAACTATAAATAACATAGAAGTAACTTCCTTAATTAGGATTCTGGTTGTTTCATAAATTAAAAATGCATACAAAATACACATATAGCCACTCGCACGAAATAGACTTAAAATATAAAACAACAAACACAAATATAAAAAAGCCTATATAATGTACAAATTAAACGCACACAAACGTACCAATACGCACACACACTCAAACATTAAACATTTCAAAAGCAAACTGCGTTCATTTTCTGACTTAACCATTGAGCAGTCCTGGTTCCCTGGAATTGGCGTTCAAATTATAGTTAGTTGCGTTCGAGTGAACTCTAATCCGTTTTTATTTTTATACCTTCACAGCTGTGAGTATATGGGGATACGAGCTCTAATGTTTTTTTTTGTTCAGTTAATTCTTGTTTCTGCCTAACTGTCGTAAGTCTTTTGCACAATTATTGCAGTATGGTGGCTATGGTCTGCCGCATTCACATTCTTCCGTCAAAAAAAAAAAAACTGTGTCATTCATAGATGGTAGCTTGCGGCTTTAAAAATGACGAGCACTTGCTAACTCGTTGGCTGAAACAAGGAGGCGGGGAAAGACAGGGACAACGATATTCTTTTAGTCAAATCGGGGGATAATTTACAGCACGGCATTCGTTACCAATAATGCTTTGCGCGCGCAAAGGGCAGCTCGTTGGGGCTCTCGACTTGAGAGGAGACGCCAGCCCAACATCAAGGCATGAATAATTTATGTCCCCTTGGGGAATTGACGGAGAAGGAGACACCGCCATGCCTCCATTCCTCCCTCTTTCCTTCCTCTCCACCGCAGCTTGAAAGAGAATTAATTTTAAGAGCCGTAGGACGAAGCGGGGGAGGGGAAAAAAATGAAACCACGAATACGTATTGTAATCTTAAAGTTTGCAATACTCGCTAAGATGCCGAGTTGCAATTTTGGAGGGAAAAACCTGAAAACTTCAAAAGATCAGAACCACTTTATTGCCACAAAGCTTACATCACCAGAAACGGGCGCAATTTTGTAGCAATACTCATACGTATAAAAGGCATATCCTACAAGTCGCTAGTCTCGGTCAATTAGGGGCCATTCAAAAACCACGTGGTCGGCCAGGGGGTGGGGAGGCGAGGTCGGCTTTCGGCCACAAGTAACCACAATGGGGAGGGGGGTTTCCAAATAAACCACGTGGCTACTGCATTGAAGGGAAAGCCACTATCTCCAATGGATTGGTGTCTTTACCGTACAAGAGTCTGTGCATACCATCGCACTCAGCCTTATACTGTTCTTACAGCGACCATAACGTCTGGGCCACAATCAATCGAAGTGCATCTCCTGCATATCGTGGTAAGATATCGCGACTTCTTGTAGAAATTTTCAACAATGTAAGAATGCGTTTCCTATAGAGCAAATTCATTTAAATAGTAGGCGTCTGACGTCGAGTGCTTTACCATGACAATTCAATGCAGTGATGACCTACGTAATAATGAACGCATTACGCATTAGGTTACAATTTTCTACTTTACGTCTCAGTTACAAATCTCGGATGAAGTTGAGTCTAGCGGCCGTTGCAGATCGCAAACATTTTGGTGAAAATATTTCACACAATGAATCAAATGGCTGTCCTTCATTAAAACCGAAAGTGGAATATGGGGGTACTTATCGTTGGGTTTCTCATATCGAAACTATCAATTCACCAAATTTGGTACAGCACAATAACAAATTTTATATGAAGTGGTACCGCATTAGTAAAAAACACGTTAAGATGTTATTTTTTTAAAGTATGGGGAATGAGGGGGGGGGGTGGGCTATGAGCCACGTGGTTTTTTTTTTCTGAGGGGGGGTCCAAGATCTGGCCACAGATGACCACACAGGGGGAGGGGTGGTTAAAATGTCTTTAAAAAACTGCGACGTGGTTTTTGAATGGCTCCTTATCTAGGGAAGCTTAATGTGTCTTTCGTAACAGTATAATACCGATTTTGCATGTAACCTACTTAGGGGCGCTTAACGTGTCTTCCATAGCAGTGTAATACCGATTTCCCAATTCCCATGTAATAAATATAACTGAAGTGGGAATATCGTCAAGGTGAGCTTAACATGCCTTCCGTAGCAGATTAAAAATATTTCCCATGTATATAATAAATATAACTGAGAAAGTTATTTAGGGATGCTGAACGTGTCTTCCGTAGCAGTGTAATCCCAATTTCCCGTGTAATAAATACAACTGAAGTGGACACATTATGTAGGGGAATTTAACATGTACGGGAGCTTGCCCAATTGCCCATGTAATAAATATTTCTGAAGTGGGAAAATTATCTAGGGAAACTTAACTTGTCTTCTGTAGCAGTGTAATACCGATTTTCCAGGTGATAAATATAACTGTACTGGGAAAATTATCTACGGGAGCTTGACGTGTCTTACGCAGCAATGTAATACCGATTTCCAAGGGAATAAACAATACTTTACTGGGAAAATTATCTAGGGGAACTTAACGTGTCTCCCTTTGAAGTGTAATAGCGATTTCCCATGTAATAAATAAAACTTTATTTGGAAGGGGAGCTTAACATGTCTTCCACAGTAGTGTAATAACGATTCTCATGTTATAAATATAACTGAATTGGGAAAATTATCTATGGGAGCTTAACATGTCTTTCGTAGCAGTGTATTTTCGATTTAGCATGTATTAAATATAATTGAACTGGGAAAATTATCCAGGGGAGCTTACATGTCTCCCGTAGCAGTGTAATACTGATTTCCCATGTAATAAATATTACTGTACTGAGAAAATTATCTGGGGGAGCTTAAAACAGTTTTCCGCGGCAGTATAATGCGGATTTTCCCATGTAATAAACATAACCGACCTGGAAAATTTATCTAAAAAATTATCTAAAAAATTTATCCTCTGTAGCAGTGTCCCCCAGCAGCGATTCCCCATGTAATAAATATAACTGAATAACTCATAGTGTGTCTCTTGTACTATAGTAAACCTGGATTGTGTTCAAAGAAATTCATAGGCATAATAACTAATTCGTCTAACTTCAGTTGACAGGAAAACTAAATTTTAAACTCAGGCGAGATGTTCGCACCTATAGAAATGAACTCCTTTCCATAATAATCAGGTAGAACTTGCAAGCAACATAAATGGGCTATGCAATCTAGTTTTTAAAAAATTGCTTTTAAACCTTTTTAGCTCTCTGTTCTGGGCTTCCCAGAAAACGTGTACAAAGCTCACTTTTCGCACCCTCTGACCTTATAGGCTTGTATTATGAATGGCTACTTAGGGGTTAAAGGGATCTTTACATGCTCTCCAATTGGTGAAGCCGTTCATCTGGCTCCTTAATACTGAAGACCATCAGGTCCAGTGGGTCTCGACGCTAACAATTAAGTCGATACGCCAAGGATAGCAAGAGTTTTAATAGGTGTATATCTCTTTTACAAAAGGTGCTAATTTGCATGACTTATTAGCAGAAGTGATGATTGCACGTCTATCTAGGCTACCTTTAAAACATAAAATCCTTAACTCGACCAGCTGGCAACAGAAACAGCCACTTAATTTAAGTGTACAAGAAACAGGCAACCGCCAATGAAACATTGTAAAACAGTTTTGAGCATCAAGAATTGAGGTATACGAACAAACATGTACTCGCATTATCAACCAACAAAAATTGTTTTGTAGTTGAGAGAAAAAAATATGTCTGGGAGTGAAACGATCAGCAACAATCAGTAAAAATCGGCGACAACCCGGGGGTGGGGGGAACAGTCAGTGTTCAGTGTCTGACTGTAACAATGCACTGACAGAAATTACATAGATTTTGCTTATGCCTTATGGTTATAAGTATAGCTAGATGTCTCAGAAGTTCCGAACCAGGTAGGCCTATATGGTATATACAGTGTATAGGCGTACGGTATAGGCCTACTACACCCAGAGGAAAGTCCTGGGTTCGAGTCCCGGGTTTACTGCGAGTGATCGCCTATTGTGGAAGACATTTGCTACTCCCATTAGGTTCATATTTTCCTCATAGTTTGCTTATTTGTACACCTTAGGCCTAATATGATATCGGTGTACATCGTATACGCCTATACCATATAGGCCTATAACCTGGTTCAGGACTTCTGAGACATACCGTATAGCTGTACTACTTAAAAATATAGCATTTCACATTGACTGATCCCCGTTGTGTGGAAAACGACCCATGACTTAAACTATGTTCTTGAAAACATTCAAAGAACTGTTGTTAAGCCACCTTTGGATCAAGATTCATGATTCATGACGGTAAAATAACTTTTGATGTACGGGATGCGTAGTCACACTACTACATCAGTTCGAGTCAGCACATCCATGCCCTTCTTAACATCAACACGGTGCACCAAGAAATATAGCCTGTGGTGCAAAAACTAGGTTAGGAAGTGGTTTTAAAGAACTATTCACCGGATGACATTAGAAATAACGTCAAAAGCTACGGCGTTTTTAGAAATGTTGACTGCTGAAAGTGAGGGGTGTAAAAGATTAATGATCCCGCCCCCCCCCGATCTAGAGAAGGTCCAAAAATCCATGACACCCCATTTCCTCACTTCCCCCCACCCCCGGTAGGACTAATGTTGCCAAATTCGCGCTAAATCTCGCATTTCATTCATCAGGTGATGCATGAGAAAGGAACTAAGATTAAATGATCTTAAAAGAATGTAATCACGGGCTGTAAGGGCGCGTTTACGCAAGGACTCGCCTCTGCATTCTAGCAACTAGAAGCTAGAAACCATCTGAAATTCCAACATGGCGGCGGGGTTAGCTATGTCGACTCGCAATGAAAACCCTGAATAATGCGAGTTCAGAAGCGACTGTGAAAATTTCGTCAGGAGAAAATCTTTATCTTATTGTCACGGATTATATGACTTAAAAGTATTTACTCACACTACGTCAGATTTACCTAATCCAAATAGCGTTGTTACCATGGAAACGAAACATTTGCCATTGCGATTAAATTCTAGCTGCGAGAATGCAAAGGCGAGTCGTTGCATAAACGCGGCCTAAGAGTATCAAGATGATTTTATGCTTCCCAACTTGATTCAAGGTTCACACTAGTATAGATGAAACAATCTCCATTATCAGCTTTTCCCGGGTTTTGGGTTGGTTCTGCTCTTTTTCCGGTTCTCTTGGGATATTCCATCAGGTGGAAATGGAGGGAGGGATTGGGAGTAGTTCGTGCTCGTACGACATGTCAGTCTGTCTGTCTGTCTATCCGGGTGGCTGTCGGGGTCTGATTGTAGTCGTGCGCCAGACCCGCAATCTCCCCCGAAATTGAAGCGGCCAATGAACGAACGCCAGCCCGAACTCAGCCTTCCCCCCCCCCCCCTCCATCCGCTCCTGTCACCCTCAACCCCCGGTGCACCTTGCATGGAAACCGATTGATTTCTTACCAGAAAAGATAGGTGCCCAGAATACCTTAGATACACATTTGCACGTCCACCTTCTTGGGCAAACTTTTTTTGCACTGTGCTGATTCAGGATACTACCCAAGCTTATAAAACCCTCGACTAACAGTTGTAATTGTCCCCAGCACCAAACAAAATCTGATATTTGTTCTGAATACTGGAATAACTGACTAAACGTGAGTGATTTACTTTTACAAACACTTCATGGTGAAGTGAAGGCGTAGGAATTTGGGGAGTGCCAAATCTTACTTACACTTAAGTTTTACTTGCATTGCAAATCCATTTCGAATTTTTTCAAGATATTTTAAAATTTTGATTATTCATCGTCATGTTGCATCGACTTACGTCTATTTATTTATGCCCTATATGTTCCTATAAATCCTATAGGCAATGATATTCGTATAGGTTTAACAGTTATTCACTTGTACCAAATTTTAACACCAAACTGGCGCATTTGGGCTTTCACCTTTAAAAAAAATCTCTCCTCCAAACGTGAGTTTCTGCCTGTAGCTATTTTATGTGCTATAATGATTGGCCAAGTACCTTTTAAGTGCCTTTGCTTCCTAAAGTCCACGGCAATGGAAAGACGAAGGTTCCTTTCTCCCCCCCCCCCCCCTCAAAGAATGGAGTAAGGCAGGCAGAACGCTGTCCCTTGATTCAACCTGTTCAACTTTAAATCACCTGAAGTTGAGCCAACTAATCTATCAGCAGCCAGAGAGGAAGGATGGAAGGGAGGGAAAGAAGCCAAGACATTTGTCTTATTGATCCTTCTACTCCGATTGTCTTCACTAATGTTAACAGTTTCACGTGTTACATTGTTCTAGCCCGACTACCAGATTACAGCACAGCAGAATAGACGATTCCTAGTCCCCACAATGTTGTTCTAATTTTGAAATGGTGAAGAAAACGCGTCCACATCCAGCTAAAAATATTTTTTTACTCATATTATAGGAGCTAAAAGAGCAGAGGGTGCACAAGTATAAAAAAAACCGATTTACTGGCTTAAAGAGTTAGCCATTTTCAACCAGTAAGAAGCTGCAGCCAACAAAATAAAGTAAAACAATAAGTTTTAAGATTGGATTAGGTGTATTTACATTTTGTCAGGGTTAACACACATCACTACAAATGATTTACAAACTTTTTCTTGGAGAAAGGCTTTTTTTTATGGTGCTTGCATGCGGTGCTTACTTCGGTGCTTACTTTTGCGGTGCCTTAAAAAATTTAATAACTTAAAGGAACTGATACAAGAAAACTACATGTAAGCCACCAGCGTCGCATTAATACGTGTAAAAGCATCTCCAACGTTCTAAAAACAAGCTGGAGCTTCTGTTACACGTATTAGTGCTGATGGCCTATGTCTTATTCTTGTGTATGTTCCATTAAGCAACAAATTTTTTTAATGCGTATATCACACGCTTAAGCTTTTTTTTTTTTTATACTACTCTGTTATTTTTTATTCCGTGGAGATATTTCAGGTAAATTAAATACCCAGAATTTTGATATGAAATAACTGAAATGGACACTTTTTCGGATAAACATTAAAATGGCGTTCAAAAAGCCCTGGTCTTTGTTAATATCGACTTTTTAAGCTACACGTGCTGAAAATCAGTTCACTGGTTCGATATCTAGGTAAAAGAAAAATTTACCCAGTTAGAAGAGCAACAACATCCAGTAACATTAAAATAGCATTCAAAAGGTCCTAGGCCTTTTAAGCTGTAAAAGTTGAAAATTGGTTCACTGGTTCGATCTAATTATTGAAAATAATAATAATAATATTAATAATAACTTTATTGTCACACTCTGCTCAAAATACCAAAGTATTTCTATGTGCACGATTTACACGTTTAGTTCATTTATTAAAGCAAACATCATAATATACCATTAAAAAAAAAAACAATAAAAACATTATGTAGTTACATTATAACATTAAAAAAAACAAATGTACAGTTATTGTTTGACTATATAATTTCTTATCCTGTATTTTATATTATTTAGTTTCAAGTTTTTATTTCTTCTGACAGTTTGTTAAACATGTGTGGTATTAAAAAATTTAATCCTTTTTTGCCATATGAATTTCTATAAATAGGCAATTTTAACCAATTGTGGTTTTTCTTATTTCCTTTTCTTTTTCCATTCATTCTTATAATTGTGTAATTATTATATGATCGAGTATATTTTTAACTGTAATGAGTTTATTTTTCTATCTTTTTTTTTAGTTTCGTTAAAGTTTGAAAAAGTACTTTTGCCACTTTATTCAACATTTTTTGAAGCCCTTCCAATAATCCTTCCGATGTCGTTGCATATATTGTGCAATGTTGCATATTTAATTTATAGGATTAAAGCTCCATATACTTTTATTTATTTTTTGTTGTTTATTAAGTCTTTGATTTTGTATAATGTCAATTAATAATAATATTAATTTTTATTGCATAAAGTGATTGAAGATTTTCGGAGCAAAACTTGTCTGAGTACAATAACAACATATAACTAACAGTTTACATTATTATAAATAACATACAACTGGATACACTACTTACAGACGTTTTATGGCATTGTTTTACAATAGCTTACAAATTCATCTATTAATTTTTTCAATTCTATTTTACTTTGGAAATGTAGCATATTTTTTCTAATTTACTCAATACATGTGGTATATAATAATTTTTTTTCCTTGTTCTTCCGTATCCATTTATTCCACGGGGGCAGCATGTTGTTCTCAATCGTATGCTTTTTGCACTATCATAATTTTTATGTGTATTTGTGTAATAATTCTTGACGATTACTACATAATAATAATAAATAAATTTAACCACAGAGTGGTTGGGATCTAGAAGGGGTAGATCACTTACACTAGTCCGAGTCGTAAAAGTTAAAATGCTAAACCTGGGCAACAAATTCAGGCCTTCTCAAGAATTTGCGAAGGCAAATTTTGGTCGTCGACAGAACGCGCCCGTACAGCTTCCTCGGACAGAGAGTTCCATGGATGGATTAATCTCACAACAAAAAAACCTTAGTTGACAAGTCAACCTCCCCGCTTGGGTAGCCAATTTAATAATATAATAATAATAATAATAATAACAAATTTATTGCTCCAGAAAAGCAAATGGCAAGAGAGGGTTTCAAGAAACCACTTATGACTTACCAGCCATTAAAAACAAGGAAAATAAACAAAATAATCAGTACAATGATACTACGTCGAATATGTAGACTTAAAAGTATATAAAACTAAAACTACAAGTCAAAATACAAAACAGAAAGGTCAAAGGACAGCGTCCAATCACAATCAAATCAGTCTTTCATTCATGGACAAAATTCGGGGCGGAGTAAATGTGCTTTCAGCCAATGGTCATTTAATAATTTTTTAAAGATGTAGAGTGATGGTGCCAAGACTATATTTTCACTAAGGGAATTCCAAACTGGTGCGATTCGAATGGAGAAAAAAGCCTTCCTACAGCCCAGTTTAAATTTTGGAATAATCAGCTTCAATTTGTGTCCACGTGTACGCGTATCAGTGTTGATTTCAAAAAACGAAAGGGCGAGCGGTAAGTTATAATGTAAAATTTTATAAGTAAGAATTAGATCCGCCTTTAATCTGCGTAATTCGAGAGAGTCCAAGTCCAAGAGTTTCAACCGTTGTGAATATGGTTTTTTATTAAGCCCCGGCAAGGATTTAGTGTAGCGCCTCTGAACCGACTCGATTTGGTCAATATCCTTCAGTAAACTCGGTGACCAAACTTGGCTAGCATACTCAAGAAGTGGTCGAACGTAAACTTTGTACGCCCAAAGTTTGGTATCCAAATTGCCCGATGTAAAGCATCGTTTTACAATAGCAGATCTACGGTTAGCCATCATAGTGATATGGTGACAATGGGTGGTAAACTTGAGGTCTTGTTGAAACCAAACTCCGAGATCTTTAACGCGTGTAACAGACGCGTGTAACAGTGGCCTCTAGTTGCCAAGTAAGGGCAAGGGTCAAAGAACGGCATGTCCACTTGCAAAAAACCTCTCTCAAGAGAAGGTCAGCTCGAGCCCCACACGAGTTAACCTCATGTCGTAAGAGAGGTTCCGCATGCCAGGAAGTTTTTTTTAGTAAATTTGCGTTGGACCGATTCAACCCTGTCGATATCTCCCAGAAGAGAAGGAGACCAAACCGAACACGCATACTCCAGGAGTGGTCTCACAAACACTTTAAAAGCCCACACTTTAGTTTTAACATTACCGGAAGTGAAACAGCGTTCAACAATTGCCAGTCTTCGAAAAGCTTTACATAATCTCGTGACTCTTTAATTTTTAAGTATTTTATTATTAATGTATATATTGTTTGTTCTTTCATCTTTTTTAACCAATATAATACTTATATTAGTTTATTTCGTGCTCTTTGCAGTTTATTTATTACATACTCAGCTGCAAAACCGTATATTTCAATACAATATCGTAATAAGCTACATATCCAAGCATCATACAATAATTTTTTTTATTTTTTTTTGTAAATAAAATATATTTCACATTGTATAATTTTGGTATCATTTGTTGCAATTTTACTGTTAGTTTCAACATATGCTCTTTCAAGTCCCAGTTTGAGTCTATTTCTAATCCTAGTCTATTTCAAATAATAATACTGATAATAGGGAAATGGTTAATCTTGGCAATTGTTAGGGTAACCGTACAGGCAGGTGCAAACTACAGGAAGCAAGTTACGTGATAAAAGGGCCTCGAACAAAAAGGGTTAAACGAAGGCTGCACTGGCGATGCATTAGGTTACCGATTATCCGAAAGTAAATTCAGAAATTTGGGGTGTTCTATCCGTTCAGCTACGGTGACCGTTTTCCTAAAAACTATATTTTAATCCTAAAAGAAGTTTTCACTTTTAGGATTAAAATTACAGGTAAGTAGCGATTAATTTCCAAAAATTCATCATTTTGTTTTAAACAAACTCAAAATTAAATTCGTATTCCCATAGCAATGAAGATGAATAAAATACTATTTGGAATGGCGAATTTATTTTTTCGCATTGCAAACAATAGAAAGAGGTACTTACTTATCTTCGAGTAAAAACTTATCCCCTCCAGAGTCGATGCATTTGCCTTTAAACGACATTGATCCCCCTTGGATTTTGAGCAGATGGGGCAGACCACTCTGGAACCACTGACCTTGCCACTCGTCCGGAAACCGACATTCTGTTAAAGACAAAACCAAACAAGCAAATTAATACATGGAATATGTCATCACACTTTTAAGAGGTTAACAGTATACAATAAACATGATGTTGAAGATTATGCCAGCCGTTCTAGCAGTATAAACTCGCTAAAACAATTTCAACGTCAATAAGGCCGCTAAAAGTTAGTTACGTGGTTCTCAGGAACGCACGCACGGGTTTTTTCTTGGCACGTGAAACGTTTTTTATGGCACAGTCTTAAAAAAAAAATCCGATCACGCATCGACGCGTTCACCAATCACTTCCTGGAACCGATGACCATATCAACCCATTGCTCCATTCACATGATCGTGTCGAAATGAATATAAGGGCTGGGCAGAGGCATGTCACAACTAAAAACTTGGATCTAAAGAAAGTTTTTTTTATCCAGCATGAAACATTTACACTCTAAAGATGGCTGAACTCGGCATTAAAACATATATTACGCTCCACAATAAAATGTAAGCTACTGGGTTGTTTTCTTTGGTAAAATAAAGCCATCGCTTGCAACTGAAAAATGCGAATAAAATGTAAAAGAAAAAAACAGCTTACTCCTGAGAACCATTTAATTAATTTTAGCAGCCTAAAATACATAGACGGCGATTCCTTTATCGGAGAACAGGGATGAAACAGGAATAAGAGACCTTACATTTCCGGGGCTTCGAGTTTCGTATAAAAATGCTAATAATTCATATTTTGAAATATTGGCATTTAAACTAAGACCGAGTTTTCTCGCAGCCCAGCTCACAAGGTAGCTGAGGAACTGGGAGAAAGCTTATGAATTTTGTTTTAGAAATTAAGTCATTTTAGATGTTGACGAAATGTTTCTTTAGCACGTATGATATCCAACCAATGCCACTGTGGATAGTTGGATATTTGAGATAAACCATACATATCGTGTAAAACATGTCTATATCTACCATAACAAAAAAAAAAAACTTTCAACGCCAGGTTGGCATAGGCAATACTGCGGCCAGCAATCTTCAGATATTTTCGGCCAATCACACTGTTGTGTCTGTATC
>JAHWFP010145233.1:0-10093 GCA_023313725.1 Lithobius niger
CTCTGGAGAGAATTGTATAAAAATGTCGGAACCCCAAGAAGAAGGGTGCTAGAGAGCATTGTATAAAAAAGTCCTTACCCCAAGAAGAACAAATCAAACACCAGTTTCGTGATTCCAGCTGAGGTCCAGATTACTACGCAATTTTCAAGGATTTCATTGAATGTCTGACGTATTAATCGGTGGGATTAATTTAGCGAAAGAGCTTGACGTTTGATATCACGACTTCCACCGGCAAAAAGCTTGGCGGGACTCCTTAACAAGTTTAGTTTTGGAGAAATATCACAGTTTTTTTTTTGTCTAAATTGATATAAAGTCCAACTTTTTCTCTAGCAACTGCGAGATTGAATGCATAAAATGCAGTAATAAGGTCCCAATTTTATTTTTTTGGGTTTACCATTGTGGGTGAAGCTACGGCTCCCTCAAGTTCGGAAATGACCTCTTTTCATACTAATTCCGTTGCTCAAAAGGGGTTTGCCTGCGTCTTCTTTACCCGTACGTCTTAACACCTGAAACTGTAAATCTCGAAAGAAATTTTAATTTTTATCTTTACAAAACGACTGACAACCTGGCACGCTGTAATAAGTTAGTTTTCAAGTTGTTTTTCTTTTTTTCATTTAGGTAGCCTACGTATTGAAATGTTCTTTTACTATTTTTCAGTTGATGATGTAGGAATGAATCTAGCCATACCGAGTCGCACTGACTGTAAGTTATGATTCCAAATGTTCTGTTAAATGTTGCTTAAAGTGGCACTATCACCGTGAGAAAGTAGGCAGAATCTGGCGACATCTAGCGTATCTAGTACTATCTAGCACTTGCTTGCGTCAAGCGAAGGAATGCACAATGTCATTTCTTTGTCAAACAAACAAGCCACGAGCCTTCTTAATTATTGAGAGAAAATGTTGTACGTCCTAGTGCACCTGGGAGCAAGCTAAACAGGTTAACAGTATCACTGCCGCTAGATGGCGCCAGGCTATTTGCTAATGGTTTTCAATCAGTGATAGTGCCACTTTAATTTACGCTTGACATATTTTTAATAGTGAAACCTGTTTAAATAAAAAAAAATTATTCTTCGATCACTTAAATGAAAAACCTCATGCACTAATTTTCCTACTGGAACGCGTCACTATTTTTGTTGTCATGACCCATGATTTAGTAATTCAATTCCCTGACTGACCTTTGCAGTTACCCAACACAGAGTGAACTAGAAACGATCCAACCAATAACCTACTAACTGACGGCGCAGATTGACTGAATGACCCGGATAGTGCCAGCAACTAAGAGTATGAGCCAGTGATCCGAAATGACCCACTGACCCATATAAATACATAAACACACTGGCCGGATTTGATCTGCTGTTCCAGATTTACGTAGTCTTTAGTATACTTAAAGAATTAGAAAAAAAAAACGAAAACGGTGACGGCAATGGTGTATTTGTTATTAACAAATGACAACAAAAATGATTGCCTATCGTAATTAGTAGCCAAGCTACGACGCCGCTCGTCCCTTAAGCTGGTTCAGGGACAGCGCAATTTCTTTTCAGATTAAAATCCCAGCGACTGCTGTCAACCTCTTTTGTAATTGGGCCGCAAGTGGTAGCTGAACTTTAAAAATACTGACAGACGTTTCCACCAGGCGGCACGCGTGTGTTTGATTTTAGACGGAAAATTAACGCGTGCCAAGCTAAACTAGGTTTTGCCATTCCGCACAGGCTTGCTGTCTAATGGCAGTTATGACTGGGGCTTGCTTCTGCGTGGCACGGTACGGCACGATGCGCGAAATCTGTGGACATGGAACGGCACAGCTCGTAAACATCATTCCGTGTGGACAGGGGCTTCTCAGACTTGGGGACTCTGCCTTCAGTTCTGCCTTCCCCTCCCCCCTCCCTTCCCATCACACGGATTTACCCGAAAAATCAGAAGTTTTTTCTTACTATTTACCTCCCATTTTTCACGTCCCCTCCCCAACGTAACTGCGCTGTGAATAATGAATATTATTTATGGCTTTCGTTAAGGGGGGGGGAGGCTTAAATGTCTGTCTGTATTCATATTATTAGTACCATCGGGTTATAAACTTGTTACAGTTAAAATACAGTTTGCTAGTAAGCCCCCGTTTTACATCTGATATTAAGCTCTGACAACAATTAAATCTCACCTACTTGGCAGCGACACGCTAGCTAGCAACGTGTGTCTAGATATTTATCACTCTTTATTTTATTTATTTATTCATACTTAAGTTGAGCAGAAGCCATTATGCTATGCTCTCAATACATAAATGGACTACTTACAAACTACTATTAGTTAACGAGTAACAATACAACTGACTTCCACAAATAATCCGTAACACGAACATTGTCGATACAAATTGAAGCGCTACTTATTGTTGATGGTTGGTTCTGTTATGTACAGCATGTAATCTATGTTTCACGGCGGGCGGCTTCCGCCCAGGGTCCTTGAATAAATTCAATTCAATGATTCATGTATACTGGTCTGCAGTTTTCTTTTCAGCAGTGGGCATATGGCTTCGGACAACGGTACCTCAATAAATCAGTCAATCAAATTAGCAAACCCTTTGCTTTGATCTTGTAGTGTTCTTGTAATATTGTTGTGAAGGTACGGCTTAGTGACATGGCTCCTGAATAAATGAAATCAAATCGTGCGGTGTAGTTTGGTGTGACAGTGCGGCTTTGGCCCACGGCTCCGAAATACAGGGTGTTTCATCTCAAGTGTTGCTGCTCAATACCATCCCTAGTATTGCAGATACGTCGAACATGGCCATGGAATACGTTGGAACATCCAAGGGGCCATCGGATGGTTAAACCGAAAACGACCTTGACGACCGGTTTCAAGGTCAACGAAAAACTAACTCCGGAAGTAGCAGAGATAGGGGCATGATGTGAATTTCAAACTTGTAGAGGACGAAGAGATGACCTCAACAAAGCAAACAGAACTGAAATCGGTTCATTGTCAAAGTGATGCAGTAAAAACAATATGAGTTTTGCGCGCTCCATTGCAGGGCTTGACCACAACCCAGCCTGAGGTAGAACACAGACAGGCACCACTGTACGTATAGCAAAAGGTTAGCAGGCAGACCTGGTGGATCCATGAGAAGCCCGTTTGCATTAATCCCTGAGGTAGACATTTCCTATTGGTGCCTGTCTGTGTTTCTACCTCACGGTGGGTTGCGGTCAAGTCCTGCAATGGGGTTGCAAAACCCATATTGTTTTTACTGTATCTCTTTGACATTTGAACCGATTTCATTTCTGTTTGCTTTGTTGCGGTTATGTCTTCGTCCTCTACAAGTTTGCAATTTACATCATGCCCCTCAGTATCTCTTGCTACTTCCGGAGTTAGTTTTTCGTTGACCTTGAAACCGGTCGTCAAGGCCATTTTTCCTGTTTAACCGTCTGATGGCCCCTGGATATTCCCACATATTCCATGGCCGTGTTCGACGTATCTGCAATACTAGGGATGATAGTGAGCAGCAACACTTGAGATGAAACACCCTGTGTATATCAAATCAAATCAAATCAAATCAAATCAAATCATTGGGCTGATAACCCGTTTTGGGTTCATTCTCCTAAAACAAACAAAAACAAATCGGCAACCGCTTCAATTTTTACGATTGAATTCCTCACTCCAGCAAAACTAAAAATAAATTAACATCACCGTACCTATTTAATTTTTCGACCAAACTTGGGCAGATGTAGATAAGTACGTTTCAGTAGCCTACATTCCATAAAAAAAAGTGGTTCCGGGGGGGGGGGCCCCCCCCCCCCCACACACACACACACACCATCGAAAAACACCTACTGAACTTCTAACTGGGCACTGACAGAATAAGATGCCAGCAAAAAAAATACGAAATTTGGGGTATCTAACAAAACCCACAACGGTGAACGAACCGCCTGGTTTCAGCCAATCAAAGTAGTGATATCAGACCAAAATGGCTGCCACCAAGTAGCTACATGATGTACCAACCCTAACCGAAAAGTTTACCCCTACGGATTATAGCAATGGTCAGGTTTTTCATTTAACTTTTGATGTAATAGTCGGTGGGACTATAGTTAGATGGTGGTTCGGCGGCGGGTATCATATTACTGCTTTCTAAGCGGCACACTTTTCGGTTATGGTTGGTACACCATGTAGCAACTAGGTGGCAGCCATTTTTGTTTTGATATCACTATTTTGATTGACTAAAACTTGGCAGAATCTTTGACCCTTGTGTGGGTGTTGTTTCATAGAGATAACCAAAACCTTTACTCGAGTGGTATTGTTGGCCATCAACAACAATGTTTAAAATAACATGCAACAATAAATTTGGTTGTTCAAAGCCCAGTAACTCCGGAATGGCACAACCAATTGAAATGACTATTAGAAAAAGGCAATTCAGCGGTAATTGTCCCTCTCATTGTCGTGGCGCAGATAACTCAGTTTGGGTTCGTGTTCCCTAAAAACAAACAACTACATCAGCGAAAGTGTCTCTGTAAAATGAGCTTAGTATTACTAGGGCAAATATGGTTAACTCTGTAAAGAATGCCGTATAAACATGTCCAAAATTCAACATCAGGCCAAAAATGAAAATCACGATTCCAGCTCAAATTCAGAGCTCTGATGTGACAAAATGGATATTAATAAATATTGGTACACGTCTGAACGAAGTCTAGCAAAGCTTATACACTAAATCTGGCTGCAAAACGTTGAAAGACGACAGTGATACATGCAAGAACTAGATCAAACCTAACACTAAACTTTATGATGCATAACAATGCGCCTGCGCTGTAGTGTGTTCATTAATAGCATCGGGCGCACACCGACTGAGCGTTTCATCTGTACATGAATAGTGGATGTGAATGGACGATTGTGAGCGCATTTTCCCGCAATAAACTTCGGCGTTAATATAGAACGCTGCACAAGTTACATCGTTCAAATTAGCACAGAGCGATACTTCAATTCTTTCTGTAAACGTCCGTTCAGGTAACGTGGCAAACCATACAATCAATGATTTTCCTTTATTGGTTTAAAAAATGGTTGTTAGCTTTTACATACGGAGAACGAATTAGTTGCACTGCTGTGATGTTACTGTTTACAGCATCGCTTTCGGGTAAATACATGTGGCAACACAATGAAAGTTAGACAGCAATTCTATCGAAAAAAACACCATTCCGTTGCTTACCGCGAATTAGTAGTTACGTATATAGCTAATAGGGATTGACGAACTCGGCCAAAACAAGCGACGAACCAATATGGCGGAGCTCGCTTCACGATAACGAGCCGGGTTGCCATGGAAACGGAACAGAGTGCGTTGATATGAGCAGACAGGCAGTTTCTTTTCCGTCACAACATTTTCTTCTCCTTTGGTCTATTCAACCAAAATAAACACGAAGAACAACAAGAAACACCAAAATAATTCAGACAGCCTAAACACCCTAAAGTAAAATACACAGTAAACGCCACAGAACACACGACCAGAAACAAAAATACCAGTTGCTTTCGATTAATTCCATCTGCAGTGAAGCGACGTAGTGAAAGCTAAGATCCCACTCCCTTGCAGCATGAAGTCGCACTGACGTAATTTGGCTTCTAAAATTGTTGAGGTGGTATTTTTGAAAGCATTTTTATTTTGAAGGTTGGAGGGTATATTTTAGGGTGGCATTTTTCCAAGCTGCATTTTGACGATGCATCAGAGTACGTTTACGGCAATCTTTACACACTCTTTAATATTTACACTCTATAAACAACTTTACACTTTCTTTTACTGTTTCCAGGGGCCATCCTGCGATATCCACCAGGCTGTTTTCCTTATCTGGATCAGTGTTTTATGTTTAACACGACAAAATGGAAAATGAGTGGGGGAAAACAAATGTGTGCGCAATACGATGGAGACTTTCTGGCTTATGGGGTGGAAGATAACGTTCTCAGATTTGTCCATTTGACAATTCAACGAACCGAAAACCTCCAGATATTCGATAAGTTTAATGTTGGTAAGGTTTTTATTTATTTTTTTAAATTGTATGTTGCCATTGACTAAAATTAGAATGTTGCAAAAGATTGCCTTACAAAAGTTACAAAACGTTACAAAAGAGTTAACACAAGAACTAGTTAAAGGAACATAAATCCCTGTTGGCTTTCCTGCATTGAGGGCTCGTTTACGCAAGGACAGTTTTCTCGCTCACTAGCTTTTACTTGATCAATACTAAATCTGATGGCTGCTTCTCGCCTTTACCGGAGTATGCGGCTTTCGAGTTGTCTATGCGTATTAGTAACCATGGCAACGACGCAGACGCAAAGCTTCTCCTCGTGCCTCGTGACACAACGTACGATGCTTGCAACATTTGAGCGTCGATTTATGACAACAAAAAAACAAGATTTACTGCAGTACAAGACGACGGACTGTTTTTTGCATGCCGGCATTCGATGGTTCGTCTTCGATTCGATAGCCACGAAATGGACGCCATGTTGGATTTTGAATTCTCGCTGCGAGATGCTATTTATTCTACCAACGTTTAATCATTGCTAGAAGCTGTACTTTGAGATAGAATAGCAAATTTTGGAAATAGCATGAAATGACAACAATCGTGTAGCATGTTTAAAATTACTGTAGCACTTTGTTCTTTATCCGTGTTGTTATTTATAATACATACAATTTGTTATCTATTATCGCATTCTTTTAGTAGCAACGGGAAACTAATCATAAATAAATAACGGTTGACTAGCAAATAGCTTTCGGCGAGCGAGAAGGCCTTTTTGCGTAAACGCGCCCTAACTCAGTTTTGCGACATTAGCTCAAACGTATGTAAATGTTGCCAACACATTCATTTTCTTGTTTTTTCTTGCGTGCGAGGTGATTTGGCGACATTAACTGTGTTCTGCAGTCTCATCGGGTCGCACGATATACCGGAAGGATTTATGTCCTTTTAATTACTGCGAAATAAAATACTAAAGGGCCATGAGCGGACAAAAGATTCCTTCCTTTTGCCCCATCTTAAAAATAAAAACGTATTTAAAAAAAAAACTGGGAAAATATGTGACAGAAAAAAATAGAGATTGTGGATTAGGTGGCTCCATTTCAGCCAAGCGGCGAATTTGTAAAACTGACGAAGTTTTCAAAGTCTTTCAACGGAAGGCGCAGCGCAGCAAAGATCTTTTGACTTGATGTTTTATGAGCATTGTGGGAGGTACACCGCTGCGACAACCTTTCCATCGGGAGGCGGGGGGGGGGGGGGGTTGAATTACGCCACCTGACTCCTCTTGATTGACAGACATGTTAAAGAATAACTTAGGAACAGAACACAAATCTTAAATTACACCACCGTTCTCTTGCTTCGTTCCGCTTGGAGATGGGTCTTTTTTTTTTCCAGGCAGTTGTATCCAGTTTCATGACCTTCATGATGTCTTAACTGCTAAACCCCTAATTTCTTCAGAAATCAGTAACGGCTGCAACTTAACAGGGGATTGTCACCAAATGACAGGGTGCAGCATCGATAGCCATTTACCGCTATCTAGTTCTGTCTAGCCCTTACCTTCAACAAGCGAAGGAACACACAAATAAATTTCTTTTTCTGACGCAAACAAGCCCCATGCCTCTTTAATTACTGAGTGTAAAGTTCGTGCTTGTACGTGCACCAGAAAGCAAGCAGTAATGTTAAGCCTAACGTGACAACGGGCACATTTTCCTATGTAAAGAACGACCGTTTTGAAACGCAGATTTTGAACCGATAGATGGGCGCCATCTCGTGACAGCGACATCATTAACCTTGACCGCTTCCTCCCTAGTGCACGTGGATGCACGAACTTACACTCAACACTCAGTAATTAAGGAGACACGCGGCTTGTTTGTTGTGTAAAAAGAAATTTCTTTGCGCATTCCTTCACGTGTTGAAATCAAGTGCTATACATAGAACTAAATAATGGTAGACGGCTCTAGAGGCTGCAACCTGTCATTCGGTGAATAAATAAGCACAAAGTACGATCCTTGTGAATGCAGTACTTTTAAACTGATACAGCCGTTCGCTCTTCAGACAGAACTTAGAAAATAATGATCATAGTATTTATTGGAAAACTGCAATTGCCAATGATAAAAAATAAAGTCTTCATCCGTTTTCACAGCGATCATGTTCCTTTGCTACACATAGAAGACAGGCGATTCTTATTGGATCGCGCCGTATGCTGCTAAGATATAGTTACAGCCAGTTTTGTGCAAACTTGACTTGATAAAAACCACACTACGTTTCGGGAGGAAAACCTCCCGTCTTCAGGTAAAAATAACGGGCGCCCATCTAATAACATGGTGTAGCATTTGGTATGTTTTATATTTTTAATATTTTTAATAATTTTAATGTTTTAGGCCTTGACCATGCCTGAATGGTTTGTTTTTATAGACTTGGTGACTCGGCAGATACTGCCATGAATTTTTAAAATGTTTTGTGTATTATTTTTACCTGAAGACGGGAGGTTGTCCTCCCGAAACGTAGTGTGGTTTTATTTGTACACGAAACTGGCTGTAACTATATCTTATCTGCAAAAAGTGCTGAAACTTCTTGACCGTATGCTGCTCCCATCCCCTACGACTTACTCCCTCCCCCTCCCAACTCCCGCCCCCACCCACACACACACATATGCTATATTATAATCAAAGTGTCAGAGTCCGGCATATTTCAGGGTTCAGCCTTAATATTCATAGCATAGGCTGCTGTTAGATAAATACGTATTTACCTTGAATGTTACAAGCAGGTGCTAATGAGAGCGATAAGACTGTCCTGTAAATCATGTTTCATTGCATTTGATGTAGTGCTTGCTCCTCATTCTTCTAGATATGTTCTACAACGCTACTAAAGAGTTCGAAAACAGTGACATGCAAAAGAAGCTTAACATTTTCGGAGACCAAAAAAGACAGCTCTTCTGCTGCTCATTCAGTGTGAACCAGACAAATACAAGACTTGAACCGGGAAACTGCACGGAGGATTTACCATCTGTCTGCAGGATTTGGTGTAAGAGAGTTTTATTCGGTTATTTGTAAATTGTATTAAGCGTGTGTCAAAAGTCTCTTGTCGTAAATGAGGTGCGGGAAATGTAGGGGTTACAGTTAGATTAGTGATGGAACCCAGTGGAGGTCTGTAACTACTGTGGTCATTGTGGCTGAGCGGTGAGAGAGCTCACCCTGGTTGCTGGAGGTTGGCGGTTCTGGTCGATCGCAGAAAGGGGATCTTGGCAAAGTCCCCGCCAAGACTACCGGCCAGGGTAGCTTGAGAGGGTACCATGCTCCTTCAGCGGCTATAGGAACTATTCTGGCCAATTCTGGACAATCTTTCGGCCGTACGATGATCGGAGGTTTCCCGGATCGAACCCCGGGTTGGCACCTCTCTTTACCAGATATTTCTTCTTCTCTGAAAGTCTGGTAATGTTCCAAATTGAGCCGGTTCAAGCATTAAATTTCTTCGGCTGACTTAAGGCTCAAAAGAAATTAATTAAAAAAAAACTTAAATGCATTTTCAACAAATTTCTTCCCTCTGAAAGTAAAAAAAACTATTTTAAGATTTTTTTTTTAATTGCAACAATTTAGGAGAGTATACTCTTAAAGTGGCACTATCACCGGTTGAAAGTAGGCAGAATCTGGCAACATCTAGCGTGTCACGCACTTGCTTGCAAAGCGAAATAATGCACAATGTGATTTATTTTAACGAAACAAACAGGCCACGAGCCCTCTTAATTATTGAGTGAAAGTTTGGTACTTCCTCGTGCACCCGGGAGCAATCTGCACAGTTTAATAATATCACTGCCGCTAGATGGCACCAGGGTATTTGCGAACGGTTTTCAATCGGTGATAGTGCCAGTTTAACTTCGGGAGTGTTCGGGAAGGGGGCAAAATACTCAGAATTGTTGGGAAGTGCATCTATATCAAACTGCACTGGAAGACACAGTTTGTGCAGTGTTAGTACACATTCTGGACAAGTTTGTATACTACCAATGCAACACTGCATACTGATAGCATACAATTCGTGTCGAAACTGAGCTGGCATACAGTGATAGCGTCTTCATAGCGTAGTTACCCTTGAATACACGTAGTCTGTGTGGGGAAGACGCATTTTTTTCCCCTT
>JAHWFP010145293.1:0-12217 GCA_023313725.1 Lithobius niger
TTTTTTCAAACAACACCTGCATATTATGGTATTTTGTTGTTTAATTTTAAATTAGTAACACTTTTTTAATGAGGAAAAGGATTTAATTCCTAGATATTGGATGGCAATCACGTTTACAGATTTATTTATCTTTCAATCAGCCAACCTTAAAATATTGCTCCAAAGTGCAAAAATATATTTTAGATAATTTTGGCTCCACACCTCTCTAGACAATTCGATTCTCTTTCATTAGAAACAAGATTGACACTATTCCGTTGGAAAATAACTGAGAAAAAGTGGAAATAAGATCGTAACTGAAATACGTTGTAGACGCTAACGCCATCTAGTAGTCAGAATTGCGATAACCAAAGGGGTTGCACTCCCTCTTAAGGAAGCAGAGAAGCAGCTGTTGTCAATTTAGCTGCTGGGTCCAGACTGAGTAATTTATTGCAATGAAGGACAACAAGGCCAAAAAAAAAGGCCCAAAAACCAGGGGCGCAGGCGTGACAGAGCACGTGCTTCGAGCCAAAAGTGAAGGTGATTGGTTTACAGTCATTTTGTTTTTCACATGAGAGCACGAGGCCAATAATACATGAATAATACCAACAATAAGAAAAACACTAGAAAATATCCAGATACACGCTATCATGCAATTTACATGCAACAAATTGAATCCTCTCCTCTACAATGGCGTCAAGTACCCCCTAATTAGCAAATCCGATATACAAAACAAAAAGGTAACTGCAAGATTCGCAACAAGCCCTTAGGGCGCGTTTACGCAAAAAGGCCTTCTCGCTCGCCGAAAGCTATTTGCTAGGCAACCGTTATTTATTTACGATTAGTTTCCCGTTGCTACTAAATGAATGCGGTAATAGATAGCAAATTGTGTGTATTATAAATAACAACATGGATAACGAACAAAGTGCTACAGTAATTTTAAACATTGCTACAAGATTGATGTCATTTCACGCTATTTCCACAATTTGCTATTCTTCCTCAAAGTACAGCTTCTAACAATGATCAAACGTCGGTAGAATAAATAGCTCCTCGCAGCGAGAATTCAAAATCCAACATGGCGTCCATTTCGTGGCCATCGAATCGAAGACAAACCATCGAATGCCGGTATACAAAATAACAGTCCGTCGTGTTGTACTGCAGTAAAAAATTGTTTTCTTGTTGTCATAAATCGACGCTCAAATGTTGCAAGCATCATACGCCGTGTCAGGAGGCACGAGGAGAAGATTTGCGTCTGCATCGTTGCCATGGTTACTAATACGCATAGACAACTCGAAAGCCGCATACTCCGGCAAAGGCGAGACGCATCCATCAGATTTGGTATTGATCAAGTGAAAGCTAGTGAGCGAGAAAACTGTCGTTGCGTAAACGAGCTTTTAATCAGGCACTCACTGCCCCCTCACGACCAAGCTGAGGGAGGGAAGAAACGGGGAGGAACTTAAAAGGTACTGAAGAAATTCCTCCCACAGTTACTTTCCCTCAATTCTTGTATGTACGTTTGTGACCTCTAGGTCACCACTGAGAAAGATTAAACAGCTACTTAGCTCGGCTGGAGCCTGTAACCAGAACCCGCCCCGGTAGCGCAGTAGTTAGAGCGCCCGGATAGTAAACGGAAAGTCCTGGGTTCGAGTCCCAGTCAGGGCAGTTGTCTTTCTTTCTTTCTCCGACTAGTGTATTGTGTATTCTCACAAGGCCGATCTTTAATACAGACTGCTAGCGTCGTTTACCCTTTACCATTGGTGAAAACTTCGGCTCGATGCCCTACTTATGCTACGCTGTGTAGTCAGCAGTAGAATAAAGCCTTGGCTGTATGATTAACGCAGAGGTTTATTCAAGGCCACGTGGAGAACAGTTGCTATTGGAGGTTCAGGATCTGCCCTAAGAGTAACTATGGCAGGATGCACAAATGTAGTAGATGTGATGTTGCTGTAGTGTCCGCGGCCTATCTTGAGTTCTCCGCAGAACGAACACAGATAATCGATTGTACGTTTTCAGCAGCAGAGTGCCTTGTTGATATCCAAGCTGGTTACAAAAACAATGGCGGCCATCGATTAAAGCCACCCCATCCAGGAAGACGTAGCCGCTCATAAAATACTTGCAGGACTCAAGATACACCGTGCATACAATAGAGTGAGTACTAATTCCCAACACAGTCTCCCAAAGCCTGTATCCCCTTATATACCTTTGGGGCTGCTAGCCTAGAACAGTCCAGTCTATACAGGCGCTTTCTTAAAACAATGAATAGTTAAACGACATTAGTTTAGATGCACCTATGACCACAGCTCACTGAGTGAGCAGACTCGGTCCTTACATGCAGCAATACTCACGGTTAAGACAGAGGGCATACACAAATAACTGAACACAACAAATAAAGAATTAGAGCTCGTATCCCCATGGAATTTACAGCTGTGAAGGTACGCAAATAAAAATGACTGACTGACTCACTTTGGTCGTTTAATCCACGCGCCTCCGTGCTTCAGAAACACGAATGTTTGACACCGTTTTAAAACCAGTTCTACGGGTCTGTTTTTTCATGCATCAAGTCAGTTATATACGAAACCATTTTTAAGATCTTGTGGTGTGTTGCAAAATCGTCGTCCTTTTAGGTTATTTTTTCCGTGCATCCTTTTCCAGATCATCTCGCTTCGCTCGAGGAGGTTTTCATGAACAAACTATGACGTCATGAACAAACATCAAGAGGGTTTAAAAAAAACTTTGACGTTATTTTTTTCAGAGTTTTTCGCATACAAAGGGTCATAATATCAAGTTACAGCGATGAAAATCGGCCTATATACTGAGCGCAATTTAATTATATTTCCTTTGGTCCTAATCCCATCTTTGTATGTGCTTTGGCTCAGAAGAGTAGAGGTACAAACACACAAACAAACACACACGCACATCACACGTCCTTAATGATGTAGATTAGAGTTCACTCGAACGAAACGTACTACAAGTTGAACTCCAATTCCAGGAAAAAAGGATTGTTTTTACACTTTGCGTGGTAACGGCAAAAAGTGAACGCAATTTGTGTTTGAAATGGGCCAAGTCTTGAGTGTGTGTCAGGGTGTGTTTAATTTGTATATCACACGGTCATTTTGTTATTTTTGTGTTTGTGAGTTTAATTTTAATTCCATTTCGTGTGAGGAGCCGTGTGTGTATTTTGTGTAGGCATTTCTACTACGTTAAAATTTTGTTAAGTGTGTTTGTTTTGTTACAGGGAACAAAGATTGTGTTTATTCTTGGTATTATCAAAGTGAGCGCAATTTGTTTTTCAAATGGGCCATGTTTGTGTTTAATTTGCATAGTGCACAGACGTTCTGTTAATTTAGGAATTAGTTTTTTGTTTCCTTGAATAGAGCAGCGACCTTTGCCACCATATTGGCACCAGTATGGGTTTTGGAGGGCATAACTACAAGGTGCACTACATAAAAATGGAGGGAAAAACAACGGAAGAGCGGATTTCTTAGGCTTAAAATAACGTTGTTTTCTCCAACAACAAAAATCGCGCGTTTTAGGTCTAAGAAATCAGTCTTCACATCATCGGCTTCAGTATGACGCCCTTCTGTTTCTCTCTGAAGTGCCCCTTGCAGCTAACCCATAAGGCTCCACCATAGAGTTATATACAATAATACTACGTCGTGTCACTGTTCTATAGGAGTTCGAATTATAGTTCATTTTGTTCGAGTGAACGCTAATCCATTTTTATTTGTGTACCATCACACTGTGAATTCCACGAGGAAACCAGCTGTAATGGGGTTTTTTTCTAAAGGAAGCCGTTTTTTGTTCAATTAATTTGTTTAGTTTCTTCGCTTCTTTTTTGTTATATGGTTTTTAATTAAGAAACCCCAAAATATGGGGTTTTCGTATCGCATTTTTTGGTAGTTATTGGTTTTCCTCATATTATAGTGGTTCTGAGCATTTTGCAGATAAGTAAAGTGAATTTGTAAATGTTGTTCTTAAAAAGTCTTACGAAAGTCTTCTTCTTTTCATTTCAAAACCGCATTGAAATATATGTATATTAAGAAAATATTAGTGGTCCATGTATGGAACCATATTCTTTCCCACTCTTTCGCTAAGCAGGAGTTCAAACCGAGTGTTCCACACCAGTGTCACGTGCTATCAATCGGCCCTGGCTAGGGTGGTGATGGGGAAAATGAGCCGAGGTATTTTAAACAACAAATTCCAGGAGTGGCATAAAGAAATGCCCGTAGGGTTCGACGAAGGAGTGTCTATGGTAATACTTATATACCCATGTTACATCTCCCGTTCTAAGTCGTGACCCAAGTCGTTTGTAGAACGACTGGTTATAACTATTTTCAGCGATAACTCATAAACAGTATTGGTTTTAAGCTATAAAAAGGTGTGAAAACTACCACTCATGCTGTAAGATTATCGCAGGCACGTGGCACCTCCTTGAAACGGAAACGGGGTTCAGACGCTTTTTTAATGATTGTTAATTTCCCTGACGTATCCAGGTTTTGCAGTTGCACCCAGTGGCAGTTCCCCAAGTATTTTACAAAATATTTCGTTAGGGAAACAGACAGTGGTGAATGTTTTTATTCATATTTGTACGAAAATAATACAGCATCTCAGAAAATAGTTGCTTAGCCTCGAATAGTTCTCCCAACGGGACTAAATGCATTTTCGTACAGATATTGGTGCTAGATTTGGTTTATTAAAGTTATATAGAAAATACTTGAACATATTAAAGCACAAATTAAAATACTTGCTACTAGCCTAGAATTCCATTTCTGATCATAAATTCAATGTAATTTACAAATCAGACGAAAAGGATTTTTTTTTAAATTTAGGCCTACCTGTCTTTTCCTGATTTCAAAAAATTCTTGTTTTTCCTGAGATTTACCCCAGATTTTGGTTATATTTTCATTTTCCTTCAGATTTCCAAATTTTTCAGGTTTTGTCTGAAACCTGGGAAATGAAGATGACTTCTTCAAGGAAAAGCCGACTATGATATAAATCGAGTGTGTCGCCTCCCAGTCCATACCAATTTTCGTAAAGGCTGGACAATTCAGGCCTCCTAACGTTGCTTTGGTGAAATAAGAATATCGTTATGTCACATCAACAGGCCTAAAGCCGAGGAATGAAACCCCAAGCATCTTTCCCAGACGGCCTTGTACAAACGGTGGAATATGCATGGTAACCATGGTTGTGACCATAGTAACCACTATTTTGGAACCATGGTAAAACCATGATTCGTTTTTTCTGGGATAAAGCCGGGTAATGAAACCCTAAGCATCTTTCTCAGACGGCCTTGTACAAACGATGGAATATGAAGTGAGAGTTAATACATGAATACTCCGTCACACGTTGTAAGACATCTAATGCAACAGCAAAATACTTTATAAAAAAAATGCTATTACGTCGAATAGGCAACACTTTTATTACTTTGTACAGTCGGTACGAATCCATACATGTTCAGAAATCATACAAAATCCTGGTACAAAACGTGTGCGTAGTTATAACAGGTGAGTCGATCAAACTAGTCGTTTTGCTAAAACAGCACTATTCATTTAAGTGTTTCAAATATAGGGCACCATTGCTTGTAAAGAAGCTTATAGGTAACTTAAATATGTATAATGCAATAATCAAACTTTTTCACAGTCTTATAAATGAAGTTAAAAAAATGAATACCACAGACAGACATTTTAAGACAGAAATCGTAATTTCAAATTGTTAGTATTACATCACAGCCTGACTCAAACAAAAGCTAATTCACAGCACACTTACTGTGATTATAATATGGTCCCTAACTAAGCCTCCCACAACCCCAACAAATCCAGAAATTTTTCTGCATTGCGCTACTAAACTAGCTTGTAAGTTTTTTTAAAGCCAAAAAGTAAACAGGCATACAGTAAATGCTCTCGACGTTTCGAGATAAACAAAGAAAATAAAAAGTGATTTAAATTATCAAATCATTTTTAGTAAAAAATATGTCCTTTGTAACCTACGAAACTGTCAGAAAACAGTAAAACAAAACGAGAAAGTGGGCAAAACCAATTCAGAGAGGGACCGCCCGCCAAGTGTGCAGTGGGCATGTTCAAGTGGAAGTAAGGAGAAATTGAAGAGTCGGTGATTTCCAGCTTCCCTTGGTGGCGAAACGTGGATTATGGAAAACCTTTTAAGTAATTCCAGTTCCAGTTGCAGTCAGACGGATTTTTACGTGGTTACAATCACTTAAAATTCCGCCAGATTGTAACAGGGTCTTCTTTGATGTGCATTTTGAAAATATTTCACATTGATCGAATAGAACGAAATATAATAGAAAGAGCATTGGGGGTGGTGTGGTCTCCTATGGCTAATTCAGGGTTCTGACATTTTTTTAATTCTCAATTTCCAGGTTTTTCAGGTGCATCCAATGGCAATTTCCAGGTGTTTACAAGACGTTTAGTTAGGGAAACAGGCAGAAGCTAATGTTTTTTTACTAATGTTTGTACGAAAATAATCCAACAATTCAGAAAATAGTTGTTCAGACCCTCGTCCAGACACTACTAAACGCAATTTCACCACTAATATTGGAGGCTAGGATTTGTTTATTGAAGTTAAATCTAAAATTCTTGGAACATATTTTACAAATTAAAATATTTGCTACTAGCTTATAATTATTTTGTTTCTGATCTACTAATTCAATAGAACTAACAGATTAGACTCAAAGGCATTTTTTTTTAAGTTATAATAAATAAATAAAGCATTCTGCACCCAGTAGGGGCAAGGAGGACGGAAGAGTTACATACGTTACCACTAACACCGGTCCTTGTAATACGTTAATGGCTGCATCACAGATATGGACGCTTAAGGTAGGTGGACAAATCGGTTTTGTTTAGCAATCCACGAAACACACCCAGCGAAGTAGCCGAAACAACAGCCTCGGGGAGGGAGTTCCAAGGCGCCACTACCCGATTTGCAAAAAAGTACTTGCGACAGTCTAGGTTACACTTAGTGCTTCTAAGTTTAAAAGAATGGCCCCGGGTAAAATTGTTTTCACTGCGGTCGAAGAAAGGCAGGTACAATGGCATCAGACCATGAACGATCTTAAATGTAAGAATCATGTCCGTCTTCAGGCGCCTCAGCTCAAGTGGTCCCAAGTTTGCCCAGCCCACGCACAGATCGTGTAAAGGAACGCTGGACAGATTCCAACCTGTCGATGTCCTGTAAGAGATGTGGTGACCACACAGGACATGCATACTCTAAAATGTACGAGTTCCCTGTCTTTTCCCTGATTTTCAAAAAACTTTTTGTTTTCCGTGAAATTTTCCTGAGATTTTAGCTCTACTTTCATTTTCCCTGAGATTTCCAGGTTTTCCAGGTTTTGCCTGAACGTTGTAATTGGTTGAGACCTGGTGCAAAATGATTTGATAATCTAAATCATTTTTATTTTATATTGTTTACTTTTGATAACTATAAGTTAGATTAACTCGAAATGTCGAGTATTTACTGTATGCCTGCGCATTTCTTGGCTTTTAAAAGACTTACAGTTCTTGACAAGTGTTTTTTATATCTTGACTAAAGTACACAAATAACTGATTTCAAAAGACAACTGTATTGCTCGACCAAGCGAGAAGTCTATAATACATTCGCCTATTATTTCTGTTTTCGTTTCCATTCTACTCAGCAATTCCTGAAAATGAAGCACGCAAACACCAAAGAAAGCGAACGAATCCAACACCGATCTTTACGAGAAAAATGCAGCCCATTTGTTGCGTGGAATGCACCTTGCTAGCTACACAGGCGACCAAATTCCAAAAGGCAGGAAGAAGTGGTTGATCGGCCAGTCATTCTACGCAAGGGACAACCCAACCCAAGCCAATCCAGCCTTTTGAATATTGGCAAGCAGCATTTTATGACGTAAGATGTAGTACCATTAACCCAACAAACAGATAATAAGGTACAAACTTAAAATTACGAAAACATGCTGGCTGCAAATGGCTTTGACATTAAACGAAACTATGTTACTCAGGGTGGCATTTTATCTGGAAAACCGGATAAATTCAGGGAATTTATCAAGTCTGGAAAATTCAGGGGAAAATCAGGGAATTTATCAAGTCTGGAAAATTCAGGGGAAATCAGGGAATTTATCAAGTCTGGACAAATCAGGGAATTTATCAAGTCTGGAAAATTCAGGGAAAAATCAAGGAATTTATCAAGTCTGGAAAATTCAGGGAAAAATCAGGGAATTTATCAAGTCTGGAAAATTCAGGGAAAAATCAGGGAATTTATCAAGTTTGGAAAATTCAGAGAAAAATCGGGGAATTTGATAAAATATATTGAAATTAAGGGAATTTAAATAGCTTCCGGAAAGTCTCTTTCACCAGTAAAGGATAATTTTTTTACTTCTAAAAACTTTCACTTTATTTCAATTCAAACTTCATGACCTTTTTGTTTCTTTTCTGATAAAGTGAAAATTCCTCAGGCCTAAATAATGTGGGCCTAAGGGCAGTTTTAGTTTTGTTCAGATTGTGGCCTTTTCCTACTATTTACCAATACCAGTTAGGGCAGTGCAATTTTTTATTTAGCAATTATTGCGATTTGACTGAAACGTGAAAAACATTTTTTTTAGTCCGTACAGCACCTTCCTTCGACCAAAAAAAAATCAGGGAAAACTGTCAGTATTGGTCTGGAAAACCTAGAAAAATCAAGGTTTTTAATGAAGAGGTGTTGAATGCCACCCTGTTACTGTAGAAAAGATTTTAAAAAAAAGTACACGATGGACGCCACCCTCCCTTCCCCCCTTCCCTTTTGAATAGTTGCAAGGTGCACGGCAGAATTTTATCAATTTATTTGCAAGGTGCACGGCAGAATTTTATCAATTTATCTGCAAGGTGCATGCCACACAATGGAGACTACCATTTGATGCTCGTAAAAATGCGCGTTGTTGGCTGGAGTCACTAAACGCACCACTAACTGTAAAAACCACTGCGCAATACTGGGCATCTATACTGGGCATCTATACTGGGCATCTATACTGTCCTTACTTCACAGACCGTAGCTGTACACTGTTCTTAAAATTAAGTGAATGTTTTAGATTAATACAATTCTGATGATGTGCCGAAAGAATCCCTTCATGAGTGCCATCGTAAAATTCAGGTGAATGCCTTGTTTCTTGATGTGGGTGTCTACTGAAGAACAACCAGTGTTTAAAGAATCCAACTGCTGTAGCACTGAGGTATAAATTACGTAATTCCCCCTTTAAATTCTGTTTCACTGCTTGTACCGAACACAATGTGACTATCACGGAATTTGTTACATTTTTTTTTAATGCTGTGTTTAGCTCTCCATTGCTTGTAGGTACCAATTTGGAAGGAAAGCTTTCGGTATGTCTCTCTCAGGAACTTCAGATGAATAGACACGGTTTGAACCACAGGACCAGGCAAATTTCTTGACCAATTTAGGATTGTTTTCTCCGAGGTGACTCTTCACCCAGTTCAGGAATCGGTTCTAGAAAAACAAGACAAAAATCTCACGATTTTAACTTTTCAGCACATCAATAAACAAATAAAGCTGGCAACAAACCTACAAGATGCACAAAATCACAACAATTGCTAAGGCCTTTCCCCAAAGAACGTGACAGTTCTCATACTTCGAGAAAGCTGGTGGGCTTTCAAAGCTTCAAAGCTTTCAAAGCTCAATTATTATTCCACCACTTGTTAAACTCATAACTTGGCTATCCCACTCTTTTCCTTCCCTTCTGTTTTTTTCCCCCTCTCCCTCCGCCCCAACCCCCACTAACCCATTTTCTCGTTTACTTTTAGTTTTTGCTACTGACTGCTGACATTGTAATTATACATTTCGGGTTAGATGTATATGGGCCCAGTACCTAAACCTCGCCCTTTGTGGCACGATCAATTTTATCCCCGGATTTTGTTGATCACGTGCACTTTCACGTGCTGCAGTAAAGTTTATTATTATTATTATTATTATTAGTGCCGGACTGTTGTTAGGGCTCCACAAAGGGTGAAGAAAGAGGGGGGGGGGGAGGGTTAGCTGGACTTTGGTACCTGGGTCCAGTCACTCATGGGGACCGTACATCCGGAAATATTTTCTCATAAACACACACGAGTTGAGTAATGTACTCGATTTGTGCGTATTGTGAATTTTTAACTCCCAACAAACAACAACTTCAATACAATGGCAACGGGCACGGAGCTGGAGCACTGAAGGGCAAGCTGTAACGGCAGGTGCTACGACGGGGTAAGTGCTTGTAGCAACACCGACATCTGGTTGACTTTGGTTCAGTTTAAGATTACTACTGGGTGGCAGTTTTGACTTTTGCGGTAAACAGCTGGCCCAGTATGTGGAATATAGCGTCGTTGTTCTAATTTATAGGCCTAACTAGTAATATTAAACGGAGTAACGCTGCCACCATGGTGGGTGTGTTTTAATTCCTAAACCTGAGTTTAAATGAAAGTAATTTTCATATGATTTAACTCTAGCAATTAATCTCACTAGTAGAACAACTGGCGTTTCAAAGAAATGACTTTTCGTGAAAGCAGCAGGAATTTACATTAAATTCGGTTGACAACTTCGCAAAGTTTACCGTCAAAATTTCGATTGGAAAAGTTGTTTTGGAAACTCGCAAGAACCCTCTAGTATATACGAACTCCAGTTCAAATAAAAAATAGTCGAGACAAGATTATGTTTCAATTGTGCGACAAAAGATCAAATCTATATGTTTAAAATTTTGTTTCCGTTAAGATCAAATCTACTGATCCGACTGAATCAACTTAGTTTGGGTAACTGACCATCGAAGTCACGGCTACAGCAAATCTAAGAGATCTTGGGGATCAAAGTTTTGTTTACATTAAGTTAATTAGTGAAACACGGAATGAAACTGGTTTTTGAACCCTGGGACGTTATGGGGGGTGGGCACCAGAAATGCCGATGGCTTAATCTCCCATACTTATTCTCAAAAGCTTAGGTTAGCTTAAGTTTAAAACTATAAATTTTGAAATATGGTCCAAAAATTAAATTTTCTAAGTTAAAACTAGTCTATACGAACCCACTACCTTTGCCCGGCATGGCAATCATCGGACCGTGACATCTCCACTCCAGACCGGCATAGCGTAGCTATCTCTAGCTTTGAGATCTTTGAGCTGTGTGCTAATGTGTGAGAGCTGCTGGCCCTTTTTGTGCTGGCAAGTCGGATCCAACTCTTCCCAGCACGGATGCACAGGAGAGCTAGCTGCCTGTGATTGGCTGAAGGCCAAAAGAACAATTGAAAGTGGGCGGAACATGCTGTTTGAGTGACAGATCGCTTGGAAACTTTTGAAGGAAGCAAGGCTTGTGTAAAGAAGGTGCAATTCGAGTTTAACTCAATTAATAAGTGAAAAAGCCTCTTAAATCAAAATGTTTTTAATGTAATTAATAGCAGGAATGCTCAGATCTATTAGGCATTAACGGGACAGAAAGCCAATTGGGCTTGATAAGTGTTAAATAAAATACGAATGCAAATCTAATCACGTTGCCTTTTGGACTTAAATGTCAGACTGCCTGAGCAGGAAATCGAACCCACGACCTTTGAAATCAAAGGCTGGAGTCCTAACCGCTCAGCCATATTCATATCTATTAGAGTCCGGCCACTGAAAGAATGACTCTGCGTTCGTCGAATATCGCGCTTTTTTGCCAGTAGGAAAGGTGCACCTTGCCAACAGCGAGTTCAATCGAGCCCAGACATGGCGTCGAATTCGACTAAGTTAGCGAAGCGCGGTAAAACTTAACACAGTCAAGCTCGGAAGATGTTTAAAACGTCTAGTATTTCGAATCTGTGGTGAGTGAATTTGGAGAGTATAGAACTACCACCCATTCCAGAAAGTGTGCAGTGGCTGCTACTGGAGTGTCATGACGTTTTGCTACACGTCTCATGCAAGGCAGCTCTATTGCTTTTCCGGGCAAGTGATGTAGAGACGCCGGGAAAAAAAAAGGCGCGTCTATCATCTATTTCGCAGCTCAATTTTTTCGACGCGCCAATAATATGACGTATTATTGTAGACATGCGTACAAATAAACAACTCCCTATTGTTAAGAAAGTGTGTCGGCAGAGGAATGCTTAGGGTTTGCTGGAAAACGGATAGCCGTCTTGTTAGAAGTCTTGCTAAAATATAAATAAAAATCATTGTGCTGCTCTTATTTGTGTTGGTTCCCAGCTGCTGATTGATTACAATATACTGTATTACAAGCTAAATTGACAAATTAGCATGAGGATTAGTGG
>JAHWFP010145307.1:0-17106 GCA_023313725.1 Lithobius niger
CCATATGAAAAGGGCACATCTCCAGAGCATTACCTATAAAATGAGCTAAGAACCAGCTTTATTTACCGCATGGAAGAATTTATTTTCGTGATACAAAAAAAAGCGTTAGTAGTAAGAATTAGGCAAATATCAACGTTATTCACGTCTTTTTTTCAACAAGAAAACGTTAAGCTATGGGACTAACAGTGACTTTTATGTTGTCAGGCGACCAAAGTCTCCCGATCAAACAGGTTTCAGCCTTTTCTGTCGCATTGTTATTTATCCTCACATGCCTGAAAACAGCCAAACTCCCTTTGCTGTAAAGACACAACGTGTCTAGTGGTCGCCATGCTCATATATACATATTATCTGGATGTTATCGTTTTATCTTAGCGGGCGACACACTGGCGTGTGTCTTGATTAAAATGGATGCCACTTGTGGTCGCTGTTCAGTTTCGCTGGTGAGTGTTCGAAAAATACTGAAGTGTGTAAACAGTGATTGTTGTAAAAGCTATCACATTGGGTGCGTGAACGTGTCTAAATCAAAATTTAATCGAATGAGCGCCAGTAAGAGGCAGAATTGGGTCTGTAACCATTGTGAATCAAGCTCGTATCGTAATGGGCTCAACTGTGGGGTACAACTGAGTATGTAAATAACGGAACCAATACAAGATGCCTCTACTTAGATCGATAGTGACGGAGACGAATTGGTGTTAAATAAGACTCAGGAAGATATATCTCACTGTGCAACAAATAGTGAGTGTGGTGCTTCAGAAACATTTGCTAGCACTTCAGATACTATCGGTGGCCTACGATCACCCTCACTACAACGTCTGGCTACACAGCTGCTCTATGACGTAACCGCTGACGGGGGTGGGATCCCTCAGGAATGTGTGACGCGTAACGCGCCACGCGATAGCGATAACGACGACATGGGAATTCCCCTCTTGGAAACGCCGTCGGAGTGTGTTAGTGACACCAAAGTTGTTAATCGTACACTAAATATGATCTGTGCCATTTGTGAGGTGAATTTAAATTTAAACTTGAATTCAAACAACGTAGTGCTACACACTAAAGCTGTCGATGGAGGCTATGAGAAACTTATTTTACACTAGAATGAATTAAACAACAGTTGTTTGTGCGAAAAATGCCTCGATGATTGTCGGCGGTTTTTTTAGAAAAAAAATGTCAGTGCAGAAATAGGCGTCTGCAGTGAAGTATAGCAACATAATAGAAAGGCTGGAAATATATTCGACATGTCTGCTCACCGTTTAAACAATAAATCGACACCTTATGGGGCAGGATTCAACCGAAAGGTAATTGTTGAAAGTACACCATTGTTGTGCCGTTTGGCTCTAAGCAAACCATTTCAAGCAAGCGATTTCGTGGGAATCGGGCACATTGATCATGATGGTGTAAATCCAGACACCCCATTCACCCCAAATATTGTTTTTCGACAACTTGGAAGCAAATTTACCAGTGATTCTACGCTATTCTGCAACAATAATATAAACAAAATAAATAAAAATCCCATGATGGCTCAGGATTGTGGAAATGAAAAACTCTGATATGGGGAAGCCAGGAAGGAAAACGAATTAATCGTAACCACAACATCATCGAAACAGCCCTTTAATGATTCTTGCACTATTGAAGAGAATAATGACAAAGTGTCATTTGGTGTCCATGAGCTGCTAGAGCACTTCAAAATTACTTCAGAAATAACGAGATTGGAAAATGAAATAAATATTAGTGACCTACGTGTAAGACTAGACAATGTACAATCGAGCTTAAACGATTCTTTAGTGAAACTGAACCAGAAATATACACTAGAAGAAATTGAAGAATTAAGAGAGGATAAAAACCAACAACCGGATATGAACAGTGATAATTGTGGCCTATCAATATTCGAACAACTGGTACTCAAAACAATTGATAAACTTCATAGTCTTATACAAACCAGCGCTAGCACCTTCGAGACAAAACTCGAGAATACGTTGCTCAAAAATACAAAAATGCTACTTAAATTTGTTGACTCCAAATTTGGCCAAGTTCTGAATAACATTAAAAGTGAAGGTGAGGAGGAAAAAAAATATTAAAGATCACATGCCCAGAAAGATCGATTCTGCAACAATTAAGATTACTACACATCTGTCAAACCCTAAGGGAGGTCCAGTCGAAATTTTGTTATCCCATATTGACAAAGAAGTACTTGTACCAGTTCCGGAGGCCGTCGAAGCAACCCCCCGAGAACCCCATCCATGGGTGACCGTCAGAAGGAAACACAAGCATAATTACTGTAATGTGAATGGTGGCGGTGTAAACAACAACCAGATTCCATGTACCGTTTCGCAGCATGAAAACAGTGATGTGAAACGTTGCCGTGTTGGCAACATTCCAATGGGCATACTGGAAATACATAACCCTGTGCCGGGCTACAGGCAAAACTGTGTCAGACCAGAGGTGCCTGAAATTAAAACATTAAGTGCAGAAACTGTGATTATTGGCGATTCTCATGCTAGACGATTAAGAATTCCTGGGGCGACTAATTGCAAGAGTTGGTGCTACCCAGGCGCAAGCGTGGAGCGCATTAAATTGAATGTACCAAATATCCTAAGAAACACGTGTGATACAATAAAGGTCATTCTACTCTGTGGAACTAATAACCTACATAGTAGCACGCCAGATCAGTTGTCAAGCATGCTGCAAGACCTTATCAGCGAAATACGCAATATTCGACCAGAGGCCAATATCGGAATAGTTGGATTATTTCCGTATAAACGGAGCAAGCCACGTGAGAATGGTTCATACCATAATCTGGTGGAGTATAATGTAAAAATGTATAACTTGTGCATGAAAACTTGTGTCGGTTCATTTCAATTTGGCAGGAAGTGACAACTAATGGTCATATGTTAAGCTCTGATGGTCTTCATCTCTCACACCGGTAAGGTTGCCCTGGGCAGAGCTCTGCAAAATTGTTATAAAGTAAAGGCCACATTAGAAATACCTTTTTTGGTACCGGCCAATTGTTCACTACACACGTCCATGTTGGACATTTTTAAATGAACTATGTGGCTAATCCAGCAGAAGTGCGCAGGGATAAAGGGGTTTCCTGTATACTGTTCAATGCTCGTAGCCTTAATAATAAGCTGGACCTTTTTCATGCCCTGATTGGATCATCTAAATTAGGTCTAATATTTGTAACTGAAACTTGGCCAAGTGACAAAATAACTGATGCTATGATTTGCCCTGATAACTATTTGATCTACAGAAATGACAGGTAGTCTCTTGGAGGGGGGGGGGGGGTTTTGTGCTTGATTGCCGATAAATTTAAGGTACTTAAAGGTCCACCGTCTCCGGAAGCAATGAAAGGCACTCCGGGCATTTGTCTTGATTTGTTCTTGGATGGTGAAAGGGTCAGATTTGTCCTTGTGTATCATCCTCCTTGTGATTGTAGGGACGACCAGCAGTGTAAGCTTCTCATTGAGTATTTGTCTTCTGTTGTTAGGGTGAATTATAAAGTGGTACTGTTAGGAGATTTTAATAAGCCAAACATTAACTGGCACAATCAAACTGCAGTGAACCAACGTGATGATGACTTTCTAACTTTTATTTTGTCAAATGGGTTCACTCAGTTGGTAGACTTCCCCACCAAGGGCGATAACGTACTGGATCTTGTTTTCGTGAATGATCCAGTGGCTATTTACAATCTGAGAAGTGAGCCACCATTCTCTGGGGCAGACGATCCACCACATGTCTCTGTTGGCTTCAGTATTTCTGGCAACTACATCGGCAAGATAAAATCGGGGAATAACAGCTTTACTGCTATTAATTATGATTTTGCCGCAACATTGTTAAATGTCGTTAGTGGGCCTGCTCTTCTTACGAGCAAAATGAGTATTAATGATTTATTGGACAGCATTCCTTAATGAGGTTCTTAATGAGTAACCTTAATGAGGTTCTTGATATTTGCTCCTCTTTTCGAACAACTGTTATGAATTCGAATTTCAATTTTAAATTTAAAGGCAATCAGTTCATAAATAAAACTGTTAAAAAGTTATCTATAAAAAAACGCAAATGTTGGCGCAAATGAAAAAAAAGTAGTCTACAATTGGACTTAATTAATTATAAAAAGTGCAGTAAGGAACACGAGATTTGTATACGTAAGGTGGCTGTGGCAAACGAGCATAAAATCGTTAATTCCAAGAATATATCTGTTTCCACCGGTATATACGTCGAATATTGAACCAAAAACGTCTTATTCCAGCAATTATTTATGAGGATTCTACTATTGTCGATCCCCAGGTGCAGTCAGACCTTTTTAATAACCACTTTGCAAGTGCACCAGGGAACACGATTGGAGGTTTGACTGGAGGAGAGCCAGGACAAATAGTAGACACTACTTCTTCCTGTTGCGTGTAGGACGTGTGTGGAATGCTTTGCCCCAGGAGGTGGTGGCCTCGACCAGTGTTTATCTTTTTAAAAAAAAGCTCAAATTGCATTTGAGGGATGTAACAAATGCTATCATTTGACTCATTTTTATATCCATGTCCTATCATATACCCATGTATGTTTTATCTTTAACCAGGATTTATACCCATGTATGTTTTTTACTCTTACAAGGATGTACATTAGCGGTGTCAATGATACCCTGTATATTCCTTTTCTAAATTGAAGAATACCTTATTATTATTGTTATTATTATTATTATTATTATTGATTAGGCAAATATCAACGTTATTCACATCGTTTTTTCAACAAGAAAATGGTAAGCTGCGTTCTTAATAGTGACTTTTATGCTGTCAGGATTAAACAAGTTTCAACTTTTCTGTGGCATAGTTAATTATCCTCACATGCCTGAAAACAGCCAAACTCCCTTTGCTGTAAAAACACAACGTGTCTAGTGGTCGCCATGCTCATATATACACATTATCTGGATGTTATCGTTTTATCTTGGCGGCCGACACACTGGCGTGTGTCTTGATACTGGCCATTGTTGCAAAATCCATGCTAAAACCATTACTTATTAACTAATGTTTTTTTTTTAGGGAGCACGAACCCAAACTGGGTTATAAAAGAAAATTTTAAAACAATGTAAAACAGTAAAACTGGTCATTAAGAGTCCCGATACTCCGGAACTATTTTTACCAATTTCGATCATTTTTAGAAAAGCATAATCGGCACGGGCATGTCTATAAAACTGACTAAACCAGTTTTAGAGTAAATAGTTTCGGCTGTGAAGAGTAAAATTGATTTACATTGTTTTAAAGATTGTTATTAAGAAAAATGGAAATCTGCAAAGGCCAGCTAGCTGGATCATCTTGGAAATCTAGACCTCAGCTGGAATCGCCAAACTAGTGTTTCTCTTCGTTCATCTTCTTTGTTTTTGAATGTATCGCAGAAGTCCACAAAGAGATGGCGGACACCGTTTCGACACCTATATGTTCAATTATAATTTTTTTTTTACAGGGTAGTGTTTCTTCATTCTTCAACTTAAAATAATAATCCCGTTTTTACAACATTGAAAGTAATTTTATGTTGGATTAAAAGATGATTCACTTGTATAGAAGAGGCTTCATCCATCTATCTCAAACTTGACTAAATATTGGAAAGCCAATTGTAGTGTAGTGTTTTTAAATCTCACAAAGGGCATATAATATCTAGTATAGATATCTGGTTCCTTTTAACAGATCAAGTTTAAAAACAACATGTGACGCAGCGACGACACCAAACAGTCAACCACCAGCAAACAATAGTTGTATTATGTGTACCAGTAAAACATAACTTTAGAAAGCATAAAACTGTACACCGTCAAAAAATGATGTGGTTTTACAGTAAATATCAATGAAATGCTGTAAACATATTTTTCTATTTTTTTAAAGTTCAATACTGGTGGCAGTGCAGAAGTTAGTAATACTTAAGTTAGTAATAATAAATGTTAGTAACTACTACTACAAATTTGCAGTAATTTCATAATGTGAATTAACGTATAAAAGCAAATGGCCAAGTATAAACGTGACTGTTCTATTTCACTATTTTTTTTTTATTTCACAGGCAGCCGACAGTCTTATTACAGCTGTATCATTTTACAATCTGTGAAGAAAAAAGTAGTTTTATTAACCGGAAAAATACTTGCTTAATTACACTGTTCACTGCAGATTTTCTAATTTGTTTGTTCCGTTTCAGGGACCCCAACGCACCGGACAAACAAACGTCGTTGCACGGAGGAAAGAACAAAAACCGTTTCGTGAAGCTCCAGTGGCCGCAGTACGAGATGGTACACCAGAAGTATCTGAGCATCGGTAAGTGGTCTCAACCTCACCAGGGGTTGATAACTGTACTAAAAACCAATGTCATCGTTACAAGTTGGTAAAAAAATGGCGATAACCTTCTGCTCTCATTTTAATTGGTGGTGCACGAGCGGGATATTGCGTGAAATCGAGTGAGTTTTGGTCACAATGCACAAGTGCGTATCCACTCATTTTCATTTTATTCTTATCCCACCACTGTGTGGTTCCTTGAGTGAATTCTGAACAATGCTCCTCATACCTATTGATTATCCGGCGGGATACATCAAGACAAAGCACTATTGCAGTAACAATACCTAAATATGCCACTCAATGAACAACCTTTGAATGGCTATCAACATATAACCTCAATCTAGATACACGCTAGTGTGTCGCGCCAAGTTAGGCAACAATTATCACAACAAACATCACATCAGTTCAATTGTCGAGGTTGTAAACCATTGTAGTGCGGCGCCATAGCGTCAGTGTCTTATATCTTGAAGCATAGTTGGGGACATTTCAGGTACTTGGGAAAAATAATAATGCGGTACAAAAGCTTAAATTGTGTTGAAATCGAGAGCAATCACTCACCTGACAAAAATTAACTCGTGTAGGAATGCCAGCTAAGCTGCTTTCAATTCAAAATCTGACCCTGAATAACGTTGTGAATGTGTTAACTAGCTACTAGCTAGCTTCTAGCTAGCTAGCTAGCTAATTCGCCCATCCCCATGTTAAATCCCATAGGGTAATTATTCATCAATACCGAGATAACGGGGAGGCTTCCAGCTATGAAATTGGACGAATGGATCCAGTACAATACGAACTGCATCCCTTTTATGGTTTGGAGCCTGGGAAAGTATCAGGGATGACGTGGAAGGGCGCGTAATTACGAAAATATTGTTATAACCTTTGTTAGTATTGTCGGCATCGTCTCTCATTGGACGGCCAAAGGTCGGACAGTTCGTACAGTACGTGCCTAGACACACACTAGTGCATCACGATAAATCTAAACAACGTTGCAAAGAAATTGTATTCATGTTCATTTCACGAAAAATAAACCAACTGTAAAAACAAAGCAAAATAAACAAAGCCAAAAACTGATAAAGAGGCCACTAAGTTGAGAGTGGTTCGGCTATTCAAAGGAGTGATATCAACACACCAAAACTAACTAAATTTTGTAAAACAAATTACAACAAAATTAAAACCAAACCATAAACCCATAAAGAGATGACTAAGTTGAGAATGGTTCGGCCCATAGGCAAAAAGTAGTAGTAAATTGTTGAAAACCAATTTCTTGTTGACGTGGCACTTTATAGTACACATCTGCACAGTAGTGGAGTTGAGCCAATACACAATTAAAAAAAAAAGGAGTGAGATCATTTCAAAAACCAAAATTGGTAAAAGGGTCCCTTCAAAGGAGTGATCAACACACCAAAACATTCGCCAACTTAATCGCACCGAATAATACTTCGGACGTTAAATGAAAACTTGAACATTACTACCGAAAGTAGCAATGTTCTAGTTTTCATTTAACCTTCGAATTATTAAGCGGTGCGATTAACTTGGCGAATGTTTTAGTGTATTGATATCACTCCTTTGAAGGGCCGAACTATTTGGAACTTGGCGGCCCCTTTTACCAGTTTTGGTTTTTGATATGATTATAAAACTTCCCCTCCGCCCCTTTTGGTTTTCAGGCTCAATCGCAACCATAAAACAGCATAAAAAAGAGCAAACACACGTTTGTATTCCGCATTTCATACTGCATTTCGTTTTATTTTGTTTAATTAAACTATACACTAAGTTTAATTTAAGTTCATACTAGATTACTTGCTAAAATTGTGGTTAAAACTAAATGTAACTCTGATGCTCCTTCAATTAGCCCCATCACGTCACCAAATCGTATAATGTCTAGTAGACGAAACAATGTTATAAGTAGTATCACTCATGAATGCTCACAATCTGTAAGCTCAAGGGTAACGATAAGAACCTGACAGTAGTAGAATAAGTAGGCTATTGCATGAAATTGCGTGGGTTCTAGCGATATCCTATTCATTCCACTGCAGTGGCGTTCTTATTGTTATTAGTATTAAAAAACGTATAAGCGTATAAAATAATGGATGGAATTCTTAAAAAACTTAAAACCCTAAAGAACAGATATTAGAAAAGCACATGTAAGCCATCAGCATCGCACTAATACGTATACGTGTTAGTGTGATACTGATGGCTAACATGTCTTTTTCTAATATCTGTTCCTTTAGGGCCGTAGATATTTTTAGGCTTACATCCGTATTTTATACGCTTAAGCATTTTTTAACACTAATATCTATTTTTTTCTAGTTTCAGAAGAAAACAAAACAAACACTGCTCACGTACTATAAGGTCGATCTTCTTCCCATAAAGCTCATTTTTAACTGTACACTTACTTTGTTCTAGCAACACAACAAACACCCCACTTAACGCCCAACTAAAGCACTTTTTTATACTTTAAACATGAAAAAGAGGCCGTATTTCGCTAAACCAGTATTTAATGGATAGAAAAATATCACTGCATTCGCCGATACAACAGTCAATTTCTTGGTGAGTTTACACGCGAATCATAAAGTGTCCTCAACACCATCGCCATTGCTACCAATTACGCTCTCCCAGAATCACCCTAGAATGCACAGTTCCAACGCTTACGCACTTAAAACTAAACACTCTTCCGATTGGCTGAAGGGCTGACAATGCTATGGAATTAACAAAACAAAAAAAGATTATCTATCTAGTTTCACGCAATATTGATTTTTTGGTAGTACTGCTTTATCGTAGATTTTTTTTGCCATGAAAGTTAATTTAAATGTGACTAATGGGAGAGATTATAATGTGGTTGAAAGGCAAATAAGCACACCAATGGTTTGCATCCGAGTCAACCAGTTCAACCCAAGTGCTAGGGGACACTTAGGAAGTATGCACTGTAAGAAGACTGTAACTAAGTACAGTACTGCATTAAAGTTATAGCTAAAAGTTACTTGCCAAAGTTGGGGAACAGATGAACACACAACTGATATGAAGTTTAGCATTGATCCAGCATACAAACACTAGCCTAACATGAGGTGGAGAGACGAAGTCACAACCAACCATCTATGACCGCTAAGTATCGCTCAAGATCCGGTTTGGTGGGCGCCCCTCGGTATTTATCCCGAGTGGTCACTCACCATTCCGTATTTAACCCATTCCTAATTCTAAAGACATGAAAGTCAAATTCTATTGAAGTTTCCTCCTGATCGAAACAGATTAATTCTTAAATGAATGCAACTTCCCCCCTTTTTACCCACCCACGCATTTCACTAGAATCCTGTGTGATGTTATCGCACAGTCTTCTATTGAAATGCAAGATAATTATCTCTTGGGCTGGTCGACCGGATATGAAACCGATCGGCCCCAGCGCCAGAGGTGAGAGTTAAAGATGATGCAATAGATTTGGAATATAGGGCAACCATACACCTGTATAGTGCCCTCTAGTAACGTGCCCTCTAGTAACATGTAACTTGGCCTGCATAGCAGTCCATAGGAACACGTTACACCCACTCCCCCTTGAAAAAATTTTAACTAAAACCTAAAAATAAAATTTTTAAACCCAGGTCCCCCCAAATACTCCCGAAAGTCCCGTTTGAAAAAGCACATGTTATTTGCACTCGAGATCGAAATCCGGAGTTGCCCGTTTATTCAAGGTTAAATTTTTAACATGAAAAAAACATATAAAAACACTTGAACATAAGGGGAACAACTAATAACAACCAAGCAAACAAAATACACAAACATGTTTTGAAAAATACCATGTAAGTTCAAACACAAACAAACTTTTAACTAGATGCAAAAACATTTTCCAATTTTCTACACACCCTATATACACCACCCACCCGACTAATTAAATTTTTTAGCCCCCATTTCTTTCCATAAAATAAAAAAAAAAATTATTCATCCGGAAAGAACAACGGAGCCCAAACTTAACACAAATCCAATAGTTTAAAATGCAATGCTTAATAAAAACATTCAACATTCAAACAACATGGGCAACACTACATATATAAATCAAACTAATAAACAGATAATAAACGTAGCAAACACAACAATTGGTAAACAAATATTTACACCATTTAGATCGCAATGTAATGTAGTCAACATTTTTAGGCGTAATTACCATCCTTCCAGCCGGTCGGATGAAATTTAACAAATCAGTATTAGTTTTTGGTGTTGCAAAAAGAAAGAGAGTTGCGAAGGGACGCAGAAAAGAAGGCAGAAAAGAAGAGATTTTGCGCAAAGTATGGGGGGGAGGGGGGGGGGGGAGTGTAAATTCCTTTGCAACGCCGCCAACCTCTGACACACCCATTCCAACATTTTTTAAGTGAGTGATTCTAAACCAAGATACTTGTATTTAAACCCTTATCACAAAAAAAACGGAAACAACATTTTTTACACAATGCAATCAATAACACAACTCAAAGCAAATTCATAAATACAAAAGAAACAATAACCCAAACAAACCATATACACAAAACACAGTCATGATGACAATACAATATACCAACATGCACATGTCAACGCAATTTCAAAAATAAACAAATGCAAATCCAATAAAAAGAACACAATTTGTAAATTCCAATGAACACTTAAACACAAATAAATGTAGAAATAAAATGTACACATACATATTCGTCCACATGCATAAAGAGAAACACACAACACTTAACCCATCCAAGGGATTCTATTCTGAGGTGGGGTAAAGTAGCCTAAGCTGAAAATGCCTACGAAAGGTGCAGCAATTAATCAACAATGATCTCCTTAAAATACAAAAGAAACTTAATTACTCTTCATCCCATTTCAATCACCACATCCGGCATCCCCTCCTCAGAATAAAAAAACCTTGTATTGTGTGTGTTTATACACAGACAACAATATTCACAGAAACAAACAACAAGAAATTCCTTGGTAATCAAAATTTATAAAAACAAAAAATATACAGCGCAAATAATTCCCACACACAAACCAGACAAATGCATTAAAAAAAATACATCCACAACCAAATTTTCGAAAAATTAACGAAATAAACAATAGCAGGCAACAAACATAAAATGTTCAGGCAACCATAAAAACTTCACCACGTTCAAAAATGTTTCTTTTTACGGCTAGAAAATTTTTGCACTGGGTTACCCCAATGACTTAGTCAGTGTTTTTTTTTCCAATAGTGCCGACAGAGAGTTCAATGTTCACATTGCACTATTTCAAATCACGATTTTTTTTCAGCCAGAATTATAACATTTTCAATCATCATCACCAACGAAATACATAAAAACACATATATATATAATAAAAAAATAGTTTGATGCATCTGCACATCTAAAAGTACTTACATCGTTAGATGCGTCTTCATAAAACAATAGGTTACAGAAGCACAAAACACTGATGCACATTAAACACACAAACCAGCACCCACGCGCACTTCAATATTAAACTGAAAGTGGGGCTGTAGTTTACACCATCGATTTACTCCTGCGCTCCCTGGCGCATAAACCGACGCATATCTCCGACCGTTGGAAATACCATCAAAATTGAACATTCGTTATCAGTGGTGGTTTCAATGACGGGGGCGCGTTGCGCGGCTTGTGGCCGAGCAGAGCTGGCTGCAGAAAATTTTCCCTTCCAGCCAGAAATTGCTGTGATTGCCTCTGCTGCTCGTCGTGTGCGTTTCGCACCACACGCTGAACTGGTGCGAAATTCTGCTGGATATCAAACGGCCCATTATTTTCCATGGGCAGATGACTTCCACGATTACCAAAATTGTGCCTGCTCCCAAAACAACCACCGTCAATTGACGTAATCGATCCACCGCCTGAAAGGTGACGTGAACCCGCATTAACATTTGATTGACCACTCGAAGCACGATTCCAAACGAGTCGATTTTGGCCGATGGCCCCAAATGTAGATTCACCGACACGTCTGCCAAATGCCCGCTCCATCTCTTCTTGCTCCCGTGCAGACCACGGTGACCACTGTTGAGAACAACGTCCAGCCATTGTCGAGAAATACCTGACTCAAAATCACTAACTACAAACTGTCACCACAACCAACTGATGAGCAACGATCTTCCTCCATGCCTCGAGCACACTGGAGAGCCTCCAACATTGTCTTTTAACCCCCTTTTAAAAGGAGGGGTGAAAATTCCCCAGGTGTCGACGTTTCAACAGAATCGTGTCGCTCTCCACGTCAATGGAAATGAATACGCTAATTATCGGCGTTGCCGATCTTCTCAACGCACTAGCATTCACAAGGTCCACAGTCAAATTTCTAAAGAAGTCCATAATCCTCAATTCTTAAGCGATGCACACGCTATTGTCCACGCGGTTCCGGTCTTGAGGTGGTCAGTCCGCCCCCCCTCCTACCCCCACACCCGTTTGATCAGGACGAGTGTAAAAATAGGTGAGTGGGCGTGTCGTGGTGGCTTAAAAGATGCTAGCGTGTTGTTCTCCCCCTCGCATCTCTCTTGCGTAGATTGTAGGGTAATTGCGGGGCGGGGTTCGAATCCTTGGCATTGGCTTGTGAGGGGACAGCAGAAATTTTGTCTTTATCTTTTTCAACCACTGGCTGTAGATTTGTAGACGAATTATCTTTTTTGTTCACTACACATAGGCTCAAAATACTCTTTCAGTTCAACAACATTTGTAGGTCCAACAATTCGACCGCTTTTAATATTTTTCAGCAGATACGTATTGGGACTCTGGCGCTAGAAAATTGAAAATGGGCCGCTGTACTTAGGTGCCAAAGATTTGTTAAAACCCTTCGAAGCAGAACTCAGAAAATGTGTCTTACGTAAGACTAATTGTTCTTCTTGAAATTCGACGGTTTTTCTTTTACGGTTGTAATAAAGTTTATGATACTGCCGAGATTTAAGCATGTTGTCAATCACCTCTTCACGTAAATCCTTGAATTTCTGAATGATGAGTTCTTGATTCGCGTTTTTGACAGCAGGGAGCTGTTCTTCCGCAGTTTTAAGATTGTCGATGTCAGTAGACCATGGATAGGATAAATTCTTGCCTAAAACAATCTCACTTGGTGTGTACTGGCTGGATTCCGAACGAGCAGTGCGTAGCACGAATCCTATTTGTTCCAGTTTTGAAGCCCAGTCCGAATGTCGACTGACATAAGCCCGAAGCATACTCTTAACAGATTTATTGTAAATCTCAGTTAAATCGCTATGAGAGTGATAAGCCGAAGTCAGGTCGGACTTGATTCTGTGTGATTGAAGCAATTTAATCCAACTAGTAGATTTATAAATGGCCGCTCTATAATAATAAAATGTTTGGTGCAGTAGCACACCGGTCAGGAAAGGACCCCGGGGAGTCACTGACATCCAGCCAAAAAAGGACAGCATTTAAGATCTGAGAAAGGAAAGTATCAGCTTCACCAATCGCCTGGCAACCTATAAAAAAAACATTGTAAAAGAGATCAAGAAGATAAAAAATGAAAATGAGTAAAAGTAAAGTTATGTACAATAAAATGAATCAATAGACAACCACAGAAGTAGGAGCACAAAGTAAAATTGGCGAATCAATTAATATGCATAGTGCTCAGACCTTTTTAAAAATGATGATAGGTCGACCAGTGACAACATCCTTTTAAAAATATTTACATTGGATGCAGATACAGTTGCACTCGGCAAAGAGTTCCAAACTCGGGCAACTCTAATGGCAAAGAAATGATGTCTACAATTGAGTCGTCCATGCGGGATGATTAATTTGAAACTATGGCTCCTCGTCCAGGTTACAGGACTTAACTCGAAGAAAGGCAGATCAATCGACAAGAGCCCATGGATTATCTTAAATGCTAGAGTAAGGTTGGCCTTCAGCCGTCGAAGTTCCAGCGAGTCGAGTCCAAGTTTCTTGAGACGATCGCAGTATGGCAAGTCTCTCATGCCTTGTAATGATTTAGTAAAACGCCGCTGGACACTTTCCAAATGGTCAATGTCCTTTAAAAGATTTGGAGACCATACCTGACTAGCATATTCCATCAATGGGCGGACGTAAACCTTATAGGCCCATAATTTAGTGTTCACATTTCCTGACTTAAAGCAACGCTGCACAATTGCTGATCTGCGGTTTGCTGCCAACACCACATGGTTGCAGTGGGTTGAGAATTTCAAGTCAGCCGCAAACCAAACACCGAGGTCTTTAACGACATGTGAGCTGGGTAAAACTTCATCATTTATGGTGTAAGTGGACGTGTGTTTCTGGCTCCCAACATGAAAGCCCATGCATTTAGCGTACGATATGGGTAATTGCCAGTCTTGTGCCCAACCCAAGACATATTCAATCTCGGTCTGCAATGACTTACTGTCAAGAATACTAATAATCGCTGAGTGCAGCTTTAAATCATCCGCAAATTTTGCCTGGTCTGCATTTGCCGGATTGCAGGATAAATCATTTAAAAATAAAATAAAAAGTAGAGGACCAAGCACGGAACCTTGCGGCACCCCACTAATTACATGTGACTCGGCCGATTTAGACTTGCCGATTACAACTTGTTGGGTTCTGCCATTGACGAACGCGCAAATCCAATTTAAGAGAGGTCCACAGAAGCCGTATGTCTGTAATTTAAAAAGAAGCTTGCTATGTACCACTGATTCAAATGCCTTTTTAAAATCGAAAAGTATGATGTCCGAAGATACTCCATGTTCAAGGGCCTCAGACCATTTATCCAAAACAAGAAGAAGCTGATGTACCGAGGAGCGACCCGGTAGAAAACCAAATTGATCACTGCTGATAAGATTTAGTCTGTCTACATATTGTAGCATGGTATTGCGTACAATCGTCTCCATAATCTTGCAAGGCACGACAGTGAGTGCGATTGGTCTATAATTCGTAGGGTCGGCCGACTTTCCCTTTTTAAAAATTGGAATGACGTTTGCCATACTCCAAATGCTTGGCAGTTTCCCGGTAGACAAAGACAAAGTAAAGATAACAGACAACGGAGCATAAATTTGGTAGCCAATTTGTTTATAGAAGTACGCTGAGAAACCCTCAGGACCAACAGCGTGGCTAGGTTTAAGATTGTTCAAGACGTAAAGTACATCTTTTGGGGCAAATACCACATGTGTGCATTTCTCACAATTGGTTGTGGTGCGAATGGTCATCATATGTGGTATGTGGTTGTTGTCTATTACTGCATTTTGAGTGAAAATAGAATTAAAAACTTCAGCCTTTGAATCATCCGCAGTTACATAATTGTTGTTTACTTTTAGTGGTGGAATTGATCTGGACACGCCGGTTTGTTGGCGAAATAAACGGTATAAGGACGATATATTTCCCTCAGCCAAAATCCGGAACTCTTGTGAAATTTGCCATTCCTTGACGCTCGTGGAATATGCTCTGCGACACTCATTATACATTGACAGGTTAGCAAGGGAGCGTTCGTTTTTGTAACGACACCATAGTTTTAATTTTCTGCGACCGAGTTTCATGATGGTTCTTGGGATGTGAAGCCTTGGTAGTTTATCCTTCTTAGTAATTTTACTAGCGTTCTTAACTTCTTTTCTAATGATATCAATAAAAGTATTCCAAGCTTCCTCCACGTGAATTGCATTTCCTACATGTGATGTCCAGTCTATCGCTGCAAGATTTGATCGCAGCTTTGGAAAATCAATGATGCGTGTGCTTTGGATATCTGTATGGGACTTAAGTCGTTGCACTTTGAACTTAATCATACTGTGGTCACTTGCACCCAAATGGATATCGACCTCGACGTCAAACACCGCGCGGTCATCGTCAGTTAAAATCAAATCCAAAATGTTGTTTCCTCGTGTTGGTTCCATCACCAATTGCAAAAAAGCCACACACGGCTATGTGGTGCAGAAACTTGCCATGAATGCGGTTAGTTGCGATCCCTTGGGACCAGTTGACTGAAGATAGGTTGTAGTCACCAACGACTATATTTGAAAAAGAAGGTTTAATGGCAGACATAATATAGGAACCCATTTTGTCAACATAATTTTCGTTGTAGCTGTTGGGTATATACCCAATAATACAATTGAGTTTTAGAGTTGGAAATTCAACTGAGAGGGCTTCAACCTCTTCCGAAACCAAGTTAGCGACAAGATCCAATGTCCTTCTGAAGACCACCAAGATACCACCTGCTCTAGAAGCCCGGTCTTTTCTTATGACCTCGTAGGGATAGCCTCCAGTCACCATACAGTCTGTTACAGCTGGAGTAAGCCAGGTTTCCACCACGAACAAAATGTCATAAAGGTTCGTAGCTAATAACATATGGAACTCGCACATATTTGCAATTAAGCTACGGGCATTTAGGGAGATGCAGGATAAATCACTGGAGATGTTTGTATCAGCGGTTGCTGTGGATGTGTGATGGGTAGTACGGTGATTTACAGAAAATGTCCCAGTTACGGCTTCTAGTTTTCCGTCCCTGTAAGGACAGAGGCAATTTCTTCCTGTAGAATTCGCTTACCTCTCGCTGTCAGGTGAATGCCATCTCTGGCCATTAGCCTCCAGCCAATCGATAACGGTGTATCAATTGAGACAAAGTTACAATTTGTGTCAACGCAGAATTTCCTCAGTAACTCATTTGTTAATACCACCTCATGATCAGCCTGTGCATGATTTTTATGTAACCTTGGAAAGAGACCGACGAAGGTTACTTTTGCTGATGGTTTTGCTGATTTTATGCGTTCGGCAATCGAAGAAAGGTGTCGCACAATTTTCTTTGGTGAATCAATCATAATATTGTTCGAACCAGCACAAATTACTACAGACGGCGACTGACCTGTAAATTTCAGTATATGTGGAATTTTTTCTGT
>JAHWFP010145310.1:0-16331 GCA_023313725.1 Lithobius niger
GCTGGCCAGGCAAGCGGGAAAGCAAAGCTTGGACACGTTGTGTCAAGGGGTTCCGAGGATTGTAATTCGCCAAGGACTCCAGGGCACTCATGGAATCGCTAAAGATAATGAAATGCGTGCCCTGAAGGCCAAGGATCCATTCCACCGCCAAACCGAGAGCCAAAAGCTCTGCAGAAAACACAGAATAGCCTGATGGAAGGCGATAGGGCAACCGTCACTCCCTTACAAACACAAGCGCAAGCCACGCCAGCGTCTGACTTCGACCCATCAGTAAACAGCCGCTGATAACCGGCGTACTGAGAACACAGCCGCCGGAACTCCTGTAAGTACCGTGCAGGTAGAGTGGAACCCTTCGGGAGGGACGCCAGAGCGAAAATGAAAATGCCACTTGGGACAAGCCAAGGGGCTACTGGCATGCCCCCAAGCCTCAAGACGCTGGGCATTTCAAAGGCTATCTCCTGACAGGACTGCTGGAGCCTATCGCGGAAATCCCCCCTTCCCCACCCTGCGTCTACCGACTCGCAAGTCTGGCCCAAACACCATGGACCAAGCAGGACTGGATTCCACAGCACGTAAACGCACAGCATACTGAATGGCCAGCTTTCGCCGACGAATGGCCAAAGGTGGCTCCGAGGCCTCAGCATAGAGGCTGACCACTGGAGAAGTTCGAAATGCCCCAGTCACCACACGCAGGCCACTGTGATGCACAGTGTCCAACATCTGGAGAGTCGAGTCACTAGCCGAACCATACACCATGCACGCATAATCAAGTTTGCTGCGGACAAGGGCTCTGTAGAGGCGCAACATGAAAGCGCGATCGGCACCCCATGAAGTGCCCGACAGAACCCGCAAGATGTTAAGTGCCCGCAAAGACTTGTCTTTAAGTTGGCGCAAGTGTGGAAGCCAAGATAACCTGGAATCGAACACCAGACCCAGGAAACGTGCCTGTGGGACAACAGGAATCTGCGCCTGCCCCAAGTACAGGCAAGGATCTGGGTGCAGCGTTCGTTGGCGGCAAAAGTGAATGCACACAGTCTTGTCCGGAGAAAACCGGAAACCATTACTGACCGCCCAGGTCTGGACTTTGTTAATCGCCAGCTGTAGCTGCCGCTCGCAGGTCTGCATGCGAGCTGCTCGAAAGCGCAGGCCGAAGTCATCAACAAACAATGACTGGGGAACAGCAGCTTGGTGAGCAATGGGGTTGATCCCAATAGCAAACAAGATGACACTAAGAACACCTCCTTGAGGGACACCATTCTCCAAGACAAACGGGCGGGAAAGAGCCGCCCCGACACGAACACGAAAAGAACGGCCTGAGAGGTAAGCGGAAAGCAACAGTGGCATCCGTCCCCTCAAGCCACAGTTATAGAGATTACGGAGAATCCCATAACGCCAGGTCGTATCATATGCCTTCTCCAAGTCAAAGAAAACGTGAACCAGATGTTGACGCAGGCGAAAAGCCTCCCTCACATCCGATTCAAGGGCAACCAGATGATCGATGGTTGACCGAAAACGTCGAAAGCCACACTGGGACGCAGATAAGAATCCGCGTGATTCCAGCACCCAGACCAACCTCTCACTGACCATCCGTTCCATAAGTTTACAGACACAGCTAGTCAGAGCGATTGGGCGATAACTGGAAGGAGCAGTAGGGTCTTTGCCCGGTTTCACAATCGGGATGACCACTGCTGTCCTCCACGCTGCCGGAACAGAGCCTTCTGCCCACACACGGTTGAACATCTCCAGCAAGAACTGCTGGGAGGCAAGAGGCAGATGTTTCAACAGCTGATAGTGAACATCATCAGGCCCTGGTGAACGGTAAATTGTACTCCTCTAGCCCGTCGGAGCGAAAGTCTAGAGGGTGAGCCTCTTCACTACGCTTTATTCCGAGGAAACCAGTATCATAATGGTTATCACTCGAAACCTGCGCAAACGCAGACGCAAGACAGTCGGCGATATCCGGCACAGAAGAGATCACGGTATTCGCCACCTTCAGCTGTGAAACCGGGGAAGGCACGGTCTTCCCCGAGATCTGGCGCACCTTCCGCCACACCTGCTGAGAAGGCGTGGAGCGCGTGATCGACGAAACATAAACTGCCCACGAAGCACGTCTAGCCTCACGGATGACAAACCTAGCACGGGCACGACAGCACTTGAAGGCTACAAAGTTGTCAGCAGTTGGGCTGACTGTAAACGCACACAACGCTCGCCGGCGGGCCTGAATGGCCTGCCCGCAAGCAGGTGTCCACCACGGAACAGGAACCCGCCGCGGCTGAGTGGACGTACGCGGGATAGTAGCATGAGCAGCAGCAAGGACCACGTCAGCGAAATGAGTGGAAAGTTCATCCACATCAGAAAAGTCCTAAACCGCACGCTGAAATACAGCAGCCTCAGCAAAAGCTGACCATTCAGCACGTTTAAGCGCCCACCGGGCTGGCCTGGAAGCCACAGAACCCCCTTGTGTTGTGGACAACACAATGGGGAGGTGATCGCTTCCATGCAGATCGGCAGTGACAGCCCAAGTGAAGTGAACTGGGATGGCCAGCGAGCAAAAGGCTAAGTCCACCGCTGACCAATTGCCCGTGGCCAGGTTACAGTGTGTCATGGCTCCATCATTCAGGATGCAAACAGACCCCCTCTGCATCCACTCCTCAAGGATCCTCCCTTTGTTGTCTGTATGAGGTCCCCCCCACTGGACATGGTGGCTGTTAAAGTCGCCCAGCAACAGAAAAGGGGCAGGAAGCTGGCGGACCAGGTCCTCCAGGTCACCAACCCCAAAGACCTCATCCGGTGGCAAATAAAGCGAACAGACCGTAATATCCAAATGGAAAGAAACACGAACTGCTACCGCCTGAAGCCTAGTGTGCAGAGGCACACTGGCATGCGGCTGAGAGTGTTGAACCAGCACTGCAACACCACCATGTGCACGTGGCACAGGGTCAGCATCCAGACGGTAGACAGAATAACCTCGAACAACCGGATTATCTGACGCCTTAAAGCAGGTTTCCTGTAGACAGCAGCACAGAGGTCGCCAATGCGACAAAAGCAGCCGCAGCTCTTCGGCATGGGTCCGATAACTTTGGCAGTTCCACTAAACGATGGCATGCGCAGGCATTAGGGCGATCCGAAAACATCCGAAAAACTCCTCCTCTGGGCGATCCGAAAACATCCGAATCCTCACCCGAATCAAAAGATGGAGTGAGGTTCAGAACGAAGTTGTCCTCGGAAGGAGGAAAAAGTTCTGGAGAATTGGAACAGGAAATCTCTCCCTGTTCCATGGGCAAAGTAGTATCAAGATGTTGAGGGGACACAACGGACCCCTCAGCAAGCTGGCCGTTCAACGACATTTTCACTTTCTCTCCTGGTGGCGACGTCCTCACGGGTGGTGATGAGGCCTTACCAGCAGGAGCCTTTTTCTTCAACTTTTTTTGTGGTTCACTCCGGGCAGGCGGAGGCTTAGCCGAAGCCCCATCCTGCTTGGGAACAGTTACAGCAGCAGGAACAGCAGCATGAGCAGAAGCATTTGCAGGCTGGGCAGATGTCGACGGCAAGGCAGCAACCGGGTCCGAAGGACCCAAAAGACCCTGCAGAGATGGATGTTGCTGGGTCAACAAAGTAATAAGCTTGCCCACCGTCATCGTCAAAGACCTGAGCTCAGAGCGTAAATCTGCCAAATCAGCAGACTCACTAACTGGGCCAGGCGTTGGCGCACTGCACACCTGCGCAAAAGAACGAGTCATTGCCGGTGCCGGTAGCCTGGCTTTCTTTCGGGCCTCCGAGTAGGAAAGCCCTTCCTTCACCTTTAGTTCCTGCACTCGACGTTCCTCAACATAAACACGACAGTCCCGTGAAGAGGCTTGGTGCTGACCACCGCAGTTGACGCACTGCTTCGGGCCAGCACACTCAGCGCCTTCATGGGCTGCCTGAGCACAGGAAACACAGGTAGGCCTACCTTTACACGAGCCGCTGGTATGGCCGAAACGTTGACAGCGGAAACACCGCATCGGATTCGGAACGTAACTCCTGACCTTCAAGCGCAGGTAACCGGCAGTAATGTGCTGCGGTGCAACTGGCGTATCAAAGGTCAGGAAAAAGGTGTCAGTTGGCTGGGCACCATTCTCGCCTTTCCGTGTCAAACGCCTCACAGCCGTAATACCCTGTGACTTGAGTTCGTCCAGGATGGCATCATCACCGAGACCCCTCAAATCGAAGCATGTCACGACCCCCTTGCTGCTGTTCAAAGTACGATGCGGCTCGACATGCACTGGGCATGACCCCAGCGCATTCGCTTTTAAAAGCCTCTTCGCCTGACCATCGTCTGCAACTTCCACAAGGTATCCCCCAACACGGAGCCGAGAGACACTCTTCGGATCCGAACCACAGATCCCTTTCAGCGCTTTGTGGACAGCGAACGGACCGAGTTGTGTAACATCTCGGCCCTCGCCTGTCACCACCAGGAACTTCGGGACTTGGTCCCGACTCTTACGAAAGTCTGGTAACTGGGCACCAGGCCCAACCATCTCGGGTTCCCTCCTCTGGCGCTTGCTAGTGCGGCGAGGAGGGGAAGAATTTTGGGGGGAGGGGGGAGAAGTAGTTGCCATGTAGAGCAAAAATAAGTCGCGGCGGTGCGCCCCCCAGAAAAGAAAACCCCGCGCGGCACTCGGGTGTTGCAGGGCCGGAAGCCGCATATCCAGGGCCCTGCACCAGGAAGCTAACACCGCCGTCTATCTCGGTGAGGTGGCAGCCTAAGCATGCCGAGAGGCGAGGCCACCAAGGAAGCCGTACGCACCACCTCCCTCGATAACCCAAACAGTTCGGGTCCGTGATGCAGATGGATACAGCACAAGCCGCCTCCCCACAACGACAGAACCCGAAAAGTCATAGCCGATTGACCTTAGGCCGGCTCGCCCAGGCCACCCGTCCTCCGGAATAAGGAGCCAAAGCCCGAAAGCCAGGATCTCCGCCTCCACGGATTACTAGGTTGCAGCACACGGCCAACATGCTGGGGGATGAGGATGAAAAGCCCAGTGGCCAGAATGGGCAAATCGGAATCAAACCCAAAAGGGGATTCAAACCGCCAAACATCCTCTAAGCAGCCACCCCGGGCCCGGTTTGTCTGGATGTCCCTTCACCTCTTTCGGACTAGTGCTTGCGACGGGTGTTAAACTGCCCGCCATACACACCGTAGGCGCACTCGCAAACCGTAGTGTTGAGGTTGCTAGTGTTCAAGACGGACAAAAAACCCTCCGCCACGCAGACCCTTGGCACACTAGCAAACCGTGATCTTGGGTTCCCTTTTAGTCGCCTCCTACGACACGCAGGGGTACGGTGGGCTTATTCTACCCCCAGCCCACAGGGGGTGCCCCTGTGCCGTTACGTGGCTGAGTGGTCAACGGTCTGGCAACTCCCCCTCTCTATCGTTAAGTGCCACTCTTTCCGTGTCGGTAATCTCAGCACTGCTTGTAATTACTTTCTTGACCAATTGCAGCTTCCTGCGATGTCCGAGGTCCGGGATTTGGGGGTCTGGTTTTCAAGCAACATGAAGTCTTCTCTTCATTGTGCAAAGATCTGTGCAGCTGCTTACCAACGATCTGCCATTGTGAATAGGTGTTTTACGTCTGGAGACTGCTTGACAAAGATGTCGGCTGTTAAGGGTATAGCTGGCCTTCGTGACATTAGTTATGGGGAGACTCTTATAAGGACGAGTCTTGAGCTATTGGAATTGTGAAGAATGACATTCGACCTAATCCTGACATATAAAATTCTCTGTGGACTTATTTCTGTCGATCTGCCATTTTTTGACCTCGTGCTTAATCTAATTTGCACTCGGGGCCATAGTTGGAAACTTACTGTTCCCAAGTCACGCTTGGATTTCCGGCGAAATTTTTTTCCGGTTTGGGTTGTCCTAATCTGGAATGCCCTGGGTGAGCAGGCAGTAAATGTTAGCTCTGTATCCGGGTTCCGGACTGTAACATACCGAAAGGTTAGATCAGTTCCTGAAACGACCAACCGGGAGTACTGCATAAAACCATCAAAACCATAAAAATATTGAAATCTTCCCTCCCCAGGAGTAGTATTAGAGGCCCAAAGCCCTTCTGTTATCCTTCCACTAACTACGGTAAATTGATTAATATTACTATTAAATAAATATAAATAAATAAATAGTTTGTTACAAAATGTGCAACAGGACTGGAAAGGTCACAGATGCCACCAACATCCAGCCTAGATTCAAAAAGAAAAAGACAAGAATTTAAATAAACAGTGCCAGGAATGGAAGGAAGGAAGGAAGGAAAGGGACATGACTGCCTTACCACCAAGGTTAGACCTGCCAGGGACCATAAGGTCCCCGATGGTATCGCCAGTCATAAGGACAAACTGGAAAGGCAGGTACACTACATGCAAAAAACAGTAAAAATTCTGGTCACAAGACCAGCGTTAATATAATAAAAAGGAAAAGATTAAGTCAAACGTCGTTAAAAGTACAAAAATTACTAAAAGTACTAAATTTAAAATCTGGACAAAAACTTCGAAAGATCACACTTACAAAGGTTACGTTTAAAAGATATTAAGTTGGAAGCACAAGCAGCCTCGTTAGAGAGACTGTTCCAAGGTTTAACCACACGGTTTGCAAAGAAAAATTTCCGACAATTGGTGTTAATTTTATTTACCGTCAGCCTTAAAGAGTGGCCTCGGGTTCTACTGTCGGAGCGAATTTCAAAAAAAATAGAATAATCGAAGTCCACGAGGCCATGGAGAAGAGAAAAAGTAAGATATAGGTAGCTTTTAGCCGACGCAATTGAAGTGACTCAAGATTTAAAATACGAAGCCTCTCATCATAAGATTTGTTGCGGAGACCAATAAGGTATTTCGTAAAGTGTCTTTGAACCGATTCAACGGCATCAATATCACCGAGGTGGTGTGGGGACCAAACAGGGGTTGCTTACTCGAGCAATGGCCTGACAAACACTTTGAATGCCCAGATTAAGGTGTTCGTGTCTCCAGAAGTGAAAACTTTTCTTAAAATAGCAGCTGTTTGACGAGCAATCCGGACAATGTGCCTACAATGATGTCCAAATTTAAGATCGACAACCAGATTCCCAAGTCTTTAACAAGCATAGTTTTAGGTAAAGTATGTCCAGGAAAAAGGAAATAGTCGTAGCATTCATTCGAGCGACCAATATGGAAAATACTACATTTACTAGGAGCTATTGGGAGCTGCCAAGTGTCTGCTCAAGAGACCAGCTCGCTGCCAGCTCTCCCAAGTTCGGCCCAACTTGAAAAGTTCGAGGCCTTCACATCATCAGCAAACTTATGAAAGTTTACTGAAACACTGGGTGTAGTTAGATCATTAAGGAAAAGGACAAACAGGAGTGGCCCTAAAACAGATCCCTGAGGAACACAGCTGATGACAGAAAACATTGTAGATGCACTATCGCCAACAACCATAAACTGGCCACGATTGCAGGTGAAGTCCGAAATCCATATGAGAAGTTGGCCCTTAAACCCATAATGATCTAGTTTAGCAACAAGCTTACTGTGCACCATAGACTCAAAGCTTTAGCAAAATCAATATAAATTACATCAATTACATCATCCATGCAGTTTGTCCACCGTTCAAGGACCGAAAGCAGTTGCAGGGTAGTAGATTTTCGTGGTACAAAACCAAACTGGTCATCAGCCAAAATAGTATTTTCATGAATGAAGGAAAACATCACATTGCGCACAATACGTTCCATAACCTTACACGGAACACAGGTTAAAGCAATAGGCCTGTAATTACAGGGATCAGATGCGTCACCATTCTTAAAAACAGGGATCACGTGAGCAGTTTTCCAAATTTTGGGTAATTTACCAGAAGTAAACGACAAGTTAAAAAACCAAGAAAGCGGTTCAGAAATATGAAATCTAATTTCCTTGTAGAAAGACGCAGAGTAGCCGTCCGGGTCAACTGAACGGCTCGGCTTGATAGCAGATAAAATATTCAGACAGATTGAGCCGTGAAGACGACACTGTTGCACATATTTACTTCACCAGTTGGCCTAGGTAACAAGCGTAACATTTGTTATCCACGATAAAATTCTTTGAAAAAAAATTCAGAAAGGATATTGGCTTTTGTCCAAATTTTTTGCAATTATGTCACCATTTACCTGCAAAGCTGGAATGGTATGTCTAGATGTAGTTTTGCCCTTAACAAAACGAAAAAGGGAAGCCAAATTACCCTTTTGAATAACCTTACACTCCTGTGCAATCTCAAGTTCCCGAGCCAATTCAGAGTAACGCTTTTGACACTCCTTGTACGCAATCAAGATCGAAGGAGATTGCTCAACTTTGTATCTGCGCCATAGGCCAAGTTTTTTAGCACGAAGTTTGATAAGTGGCTTGTGTAAAATAGTCTTTCTCTGCCTGTACTTAGTACGATTAAAACATTCTTGACTGGCTGACCAAGCTTAGACTTAAAAACACAAGAGTTAAAAATTTCTAAAAACTTGACCCACATAATTTCGACATCATTAATGCCAATGAAAAAGGATGCCCAGTTAATTTCACTCAGAAGTGTGTTTAAAATACCATAGTCAATTTTACAGTAGTACTTGGAGTGAGTAGGATCAGGAAGTTGTTGCAAACATTGCTAAGAAAAAGTGAGAACATTATGGTCGCTACTACCAAAATGATCCCCGAACTCAACCCGGTAGGCAAGCCTGTCGTCATCAACAAGAACAAGGTCGAGAATGTTGTCAAGACGAGTTGGATGCTTAACAAGCTGTGTCATGCCAAGTTCACAGACAGAATCGAAAAAAGCTGATGGGAGGGCTTTCCTGCGGTAGCAGAATCCCAGTCAATGGTAGACATATTAAAGTCTCCCAGAATGACATTGGAGAAGGTACGTTTAATAGCTTCCGTGAGAAAGGCACACATTGCACGAACCCCATCAAGGTCATCCCCATTTGGAATGTAGGCAAAAATAAGTCTAATGCCATCACGAACAAGGTCGAGGCAAACGGGTTCAACATGTATAGCAACTATGCTCACATTAAGTGCGATGTTACTTTTAACGGCAACAAGTAAACCTCCCCCACGAGACCACGATCCCTCCTGACAAGTCTGTAAGGAAGGTTGTCGAGAATAAGGCTGTCCGGAATAGTGTCCACAAGCCAAGACTCTGTTACAGCCACAATGTCATAAATACCAGATGCTAAAAGAAACCTAAACTCGGGCAACTTAAGGACAAGGCTCTGTACATTAAAAAGGATACATGTAAGATCACATGGTTTAGAAAAATGTGCATTGCAGGACTCGCCTGTAACATGTGATGAAAGTGGAGTTGGGTGACACGACTGGCCATAATGGCACCCCATTATTGATCCAGTTTCCCACATACATTGAGTTATAAATAGCACAGTTAACCTCACGAGTCAGAATAGCTTTGCCTGACCTACTAATGTGATCACCATCACTTAAAAAACTACCTTTTTTGCTTAACAGGCTATCCCAGATAATGACAAAGTGGAGTTTATGCAGCTTACATAAACTAACAATTTCACTATTGCAACGGGTGACGAATTCGCAAGATCCAGGGATCCAGGGACACTAGTTCCAGGCTGTGGTAGAACACCAAGTAACAGAATATGCGCGTTAGGTGTTACTCGAAAAATCTCATCTACTGCCATGGAAAGGTGCATGACAACTGGACATGAGTGTTTGCAAGAACATTATTGCTGCCAACACAGAGAACCACAGTTGGGGAGTTTCCAGCATTGAGCAGTGCTGGCGAGATACGAGGTGCAAGTTGTTCAGCACGCATGCCTGGCCAAGTCCAGGTTGTTGATTTTTTTGAAGTACCAAGGTGAACTGCTCTAACGTACCAGTCCCCAATGAGAATAATTTCCTCGGTATTGAGAGACTGAGGGATGTTATCTCTAAAAGTGTAAGCTGAAGGAGATGTAGCAACAGGATTGTTTCTTTCCAGTGTAGCAAAATGGCTGGCATTAGCACTCACAGACGTTTTGGTAGTATTCTCAACAGCATTGGGGTAATTCTTGTATTTACGAAGAACGGTAACAGTTGAAGATGAACAGCAGCAGAACTCTGATTGGGAGACTCTGGGTCTAGTGATTCAATGGGGTGTGGTGGTACAGGCGAAATTCCGCAGTCAACTTGTTCGTTGGGTATATGTTTATCAGTTGTTTCTTGCACACCAGAATTAATGTGGGAAGAGGTAACCTGCAGGTCTCCTTTGGAAGACTGAAGCAGCACGGTACTTAAATGCAGTTTTTTAAGGCCGGCAGTCGACACTGGTTGTTGGTGACCATTTTTCAAGTCGTGTAAAGTGTTGGACATCTTCTCCAAAAGATTAAGGTAATTGGCCGAATTTTAAGGACGATGTTTTCCAACTTAGACTCTAGGGTAGATAGGGTGATTTCCATAAAGTCCTTGAATGAGTCCAGAAAGACGAAGAGAGCATCCGATAAGGCCTCAACCTGAACTGAGCGGCTCCCTGTCAGGGCAGCAACTGGTTGGTCAAAAGCACACAGCTTGGCAGCAGCTTGCTGGTCCACACAGACCCCCTTATCGGAGTTGGTCTTCAGAGGTGGTGTTGTACCGTAATTGCAACCTGGGTGGCACGGGGAACTGTCGCTTGGTGGCACACAGGAAACATGGTTGGTGATGGTGGGGACGTGACCGAAAGCGAAGCCAACAACGAACGATCCAAGACCGCATAAACCAGTTTATCTAATTTCAAGTTAATGGCTGTTAGGTCCAGGTCCCATTCACTACGATCAATGTCATGTAGGGTTTGTAGCCGCTCAATATCCGTGCACATGTTAGTGATCGTAGTAGATAGCTGTTCGTTAGTGAAGTGATACAATCTGGATCTACCAGACTCAAGTGATTTAGAACGGGCTACACGGCTGGTTGCCGAATGGCTGGGGCGGTCACCAAAATTACTTGGTATACAAAATGACTTGATCGGCTGGGGCGACACCACAGGCGAATCTCCGGAAAGACACATACTAGGATGGCATAGAGGTCACAGGCAGATCAGAGACCTGATTGTAGTGGATGCCTGGCATAACATTGGAATTTACCTGGAAGAGATCACAATTCACGACCGTGTTGCCTATTGGCGGCAGATTCTTCTTCTTCCTATGCCCCCTCATGGTTGTTACAAAATTGGTTCCCAAATTCACATTTCCCTTTCGTCGAAGTTTATATTTGCAGCTCCGGCCGGCAGAATTTGACGAGTTAGGGGTGCTCATAGTAGGCATTATTGGTAGTTAAAAATGGATAATTGAGATATCAAGACAAAATTACTTTCCACTGCATATAAGTTCAAGCAGTATTAAATTTCAATTGACTGCAAAAGAGTCTCCACTTTCACGCCACACTAAAGGTTTTGCTGTATTTCGACAGTCAGCACCAGTGTCCGATGTTAGTCTTCTATATTGCAAAAAAAACTTTCCACCCTCACCTCATTTAATAGGTTTCTTTTCACACTGTATTGAATTTCGATTTACTGCGGAAGACTATCCACATTCACTACACTTAGAAGGATTTTCTTTGTTTTTCCCCCACTGTGACGTGCGATGTAATTATTTTCTGCCAAATAAAAAAACCTATCCACACTCACCACATTCAAATGGTTTCTTACCACTGTGAACAAGTCTGGGCTGTGCCAAATTACAATTCACTGCAAGAGACTATCCACACTTGCCACACTCAAGAGGTTTCCTTACAATGGGTACAAGTTTGTGCCGTGTTAATTTACAATTGACTGCAGAAGACTTTCCCCACACACCACATTCAAACGGGTTCTTTCCACTGCGTGCAAGTTCGTGCCGTGTTAAATTGCAATTGACTGCACTGAACCTTCCACATACACCACATTCGAACGGTTTTGCTAGGTACCACAATGGTTGTCGCGAATTTTAGGTATGTCGCGAAATTTAGGTCAGAAGCCTACAAAATACGTAGGATAAACTTGTTTAATTATAGTTTGTTACGCAACATGTTTAATGGTGAATTAGCGAAATAAGATAAAATACGTATTTTTGTTGATGCTTGTTACAGAGTTACAGAGTAAAATGCGTAATTTGGGGAAAAAGTGCTATGTAGTTAGCAATTCAGTTAGTTGCATTAACAAGGAAGTTAACAACAAGGAAGGTTTGAATAAATACACAAAATAAGCAAAAAAATGGGTTTTACCTAGAATCGTAAGAAAGGCATCGTCTTGAGTATTGTAAAGACTGTTCGAAAGACTGTTGCTAAGGCAACTTAAGGATCGATCTGTATAAATAAGCTACGTGATATCTCGGACGGCCTTGTTAAAGGGTTTTGATATCTCAGGTGGACTTAACTGATGTGTTAGTGATGTATCAGTAGGCCTTAAGTATGTAAATAGTTTAATAAATTCAGTCCTTTTAGAGGGCATCATTGATGTTTTTCTGCATGCGCACGTGAGTGCAAACCTGTTATATTGTTGAACCTGTGGTGGTAAATTTATGAAGAAATAAACTTCACTTCGCCGACTGGGATTGACCCAGCAACACCTTTTCGCTTCCTTCCTTCCTTCCGTCATGGGGTTCTATGGGAACTTAGGACTTACTTTAGGACTAATTTCTTTGCCTTGTAGGTTTTTCTGGTGAATTTGGACTTAGTCCAAGTTGTAAGTTGCAGGATGCTCCATTAACTATTAAGTGTGTCATGTGAAGTCTAATCTGTTAAGTTGCCTTGTTTCTTTACAGCATTCATTTATTTCATGATTCTTCAAACATGGTAAAGTATGGTTAGGTTCCCAGCAAACCTAATTCCACCCTACTTTTAAGTAGATTTAAGGACCGAGGATAAGGTAGCCTTGCCGTATTAGTTAGCAAGTTAACCGCTACACCTCGTAGGGCAACCTGTGTAGAAGGCTGCCTAGTTTGTAAGCCCAACCCAAACCCCAACCTAACTCACTCTTGGTCAGTCTAACTTCTCTCCCCGGCTAGCTGTTTCCGGTCAATGGTCGTGCACAATGGTAGCAGAATGATAATGGCAAGAAAGTTAATTTTTTTTTAATTTTGCTCTACCATGCTTTAACATAGATTATATCGCAACGCATTAGACATTAGTCCTACATTGCTTACTACAGCTTTAGCTTACTTTAGTGTAATTAAGTTCTGGTTATACCTTAATTTTACTTAAGGTTCAACCATACTTTAACATACATTAAACCTTAAAATAATTATATTTTAACAAGCATCAAGCCATATTTTAACATAGGTTTGTTGATCATTGTTCCACAATTTGAGCTAAGGTTTTAAGCATGCTTTAACAGAGGTTCGACCTGAGCCACACTACTGTTTTATTATAATGTTAAGCGCAGTTTTAACTGTATTTTTACGTAGGTTAAATTATGGTTACACCTAAATCTAGCTCATGGTTCCAGCATGTTATAAGTTAAACCATGGTAAAACTGTCCAACTTCACCATATCTTAAATCATGGTTGCACCATGGTTTTTAAACCATGGTAACCATGGTAACCAAGGTTTTGGAACCATGGTAAAACCATGATTCATTTTTGCTGGGAGCTAAAGACTACAGTGTTCAGGCCTGAGATGGTGCAATAGATGGTGCAGAGACAATTTGCTCAGTCAGGGAATTCCAAGCTGCAACAACCCTGACAGCGAAAACATTTTTAAGGCAATCTAGCATAGTTCAAGGCACTACCAATTTAAAGCTATGTCCCCGGGTCCAGGTTACAGTACTTAAGTCGAAAAAAGGCAAGTCAACCGACAAAAAAACATTCAGAATTTTGAAGGTAAGTATGAGGTCGGCTTCATGACGTCGTAGCTCCAAAAATCCCAAATTAAGTTTATTTAGGCGGGCATTGTACGGCAAGTGCCGCATGCCAGTCAGAGATTCCATGAAACGGCACTGAGTGGATTCGATATGATCGAGATAAGGGTACCAAACTCGGAGTAGCATATTCCAGTAAGGGGCAAACAATGAACTTATATGCCCACAGCTTAGTGTTTATACAACCCGAGGTGACTGCTCGCTGAACAATAGCAAGACGTCAATTAGCGTTTGCCACGACGTGACCACTGTGGGTGGTGGATTTAAGACTGGCATCAAACCAAACTCCCAAGTCCTTAACAGAGAAAACTACTGGCAGCGGGACCCCATCCAACCACACGTGCACACTGTATTACCATTGACGATATGGAAACTTTGACATTTTGCGGTAGAGACTGGTAATTGCCAGTCAATGGACCAACGAAAAACATGACTGATTCCTTCAATACAATCATTATCGTGGGAATCAGTGATCACAATAATAGCAACAATGGTTAGCACCCTCTATTCGGGTGGAGTGATTGAACTACCGGGTGGCAACTACTACTGTTGCAGTGCAACAGCTCAAAGGGGATACTACGAGGGCAAACAACATCCGAAAATCGTCACTCATTGTTGTAGGTGTGCTCTTCCATTGTTTAAGCCGTTCTGATAGCATAATAATAACGTATGTACGTCTTGCTTGTCCTCCAAGTTTGTGTTATGCTACGATACATTGTTGATGAGGTCACAATAATGCAGCATTGTATCATCCACTGTGTGTTGCGTTGGCCTTTGGGTACGAAAATTGCCTCCAGTGCTGGAGCAAGAGGGGGGCGAAGGAGGCGGCTGCCCTGGGCGCCGAAAGGAAAAGGGCGCCGAAAACGCTGCCCCACCCCACTCAAAAAAAATTGAAAAAAAGTCGAACTTTAATAAATTTTCGTCTAGTGAAAAGCCTAGCCTAAATACAAAGAGGTTTGAAAATTAATTTGTGAGTTGCAACTGTCGTTTATGATAGAAGTACCCTCTGACTGGCATGAAAACACTCAAGAACACAAATCTGGTAAAACAAGTACTTAATTTTCGGCCAGGTATTTGGGGGTTGTTCACAAAAAAATGTTAAAACACTAAAAAAAGTTACAGCTGCAACAAATTGTGGACTTTGCACAGCCACCATGTTGGAAAACCATCCAATATGGCAGCTGTATGAAGTCCACAAGTTGTGGCCTATTTTAATGTGTTAACATTTTTATTGTGAACAAGTTCGAAACTCCGGGCTTAACTGGTTCCAAATTCATGTTCTTGTTAATTTCCTTGTCAGCCAGAGGGCACCACTATCATAAACTAAATACAATAGTAATCCTTCAAATGTAGATAAATACTTTTGTCTCATGCCTACCAGCCTCACCCCTTCATGTCAGATTCGTCTGTTTTCAATGGGTACATATGGAGGAAAGAGGCCTGTGGGAGGGGGAGGTTGCTATTTGCTGCATAATAGCGATAAAGCGAGCGCTCAATGAGCTACTGGCCCCGGGCGCTCGAACGCCTTGCTCCGTCACTGATTGCCTCCTATATCGAAGGGAGGTAACTGCTGTACAAAATGGAACCGAGTAAATTCAAGACATACAAACATTGTAGAGGGTAAGTGGGCAAGACAATGTGTCTTCAAAAAATACGCTCACCACAGAAGGAGGCAGCTCTGGTAACCGCCCAAACCCTGTGCAAGCATCGATACATGTATAAGTACAAAGTTTAAAAGTTTGTGTTACAAACGAATTATTATTAACTGTCCTTTTTAAAATTTTATTCCAGTATCACGAAAGATCATCACAGATTATTTAAAATAACCAAACTGTAAATAAATAATAAGAAAAAAAATGAATTACTACTATAAAAATACATGCAACGGCTTATCAACTTGCAAGAATCACCAATGACAAATTACTTATGATACTCACTCATTGAACCAGAATTCTGGCTGGGAAGTGTTTAATGTTTCATGATGAAGAGAAAACGCATTTCCTCGGGAATTAGTGAGCCACACATCGTAGCCTTCCTCGGCTAGAAGGTATGCTTAAATATAAGAAAAATAAACAAATTCAGGGAGAAAATTCCAAATTTTTGTTTTCTGCAACCAGCAATACAGGGTGAGTCAAAACTTTCGACCCAGTGGATTCGGCAGCCACATGATTTGGTTTAGCCATCCAACAACCATTGATCGTTGGTCACTACGGAGGGCGCCATGTTTTAAGATCATCCAGGGATGGCCCCCACCCTGCCTTCCTTAAATAAATTTTTCATTTCCGGTTCATATAGGAATAGGGCATTGGTCCCAATTTGAAATATGTGCGGGCAGTCAATTCATGGTGAATGCATATTATGCTAACTGTAAAGTCGGCTGAGGAACTTTACTAAGTAATAAGAGCATGGCCTAAAGTAACGTAATAACACACCCCTAGCTGGTTACATGAAAAAAAAAACCATACCTGGTGTGTTGAACAAGTTGTAAAGAACA
>JAHWFP010145314.1:0-13255 GCA_023313725.1 Lithobius niger
CACGATAAGCTAAAATAAAGGTGAGGATTTTCGGATAAAGTGAAAACTAACCTACACTGCGATATAGCCCTTTAAAACTAGCTGGAACATTTAATCTTTTGATTTGTGCACTTATTGCATTTTGGTAAACTTAACTGCCATGACTTAACTGCCATGAACCCTACCGGAGCTCCAATTTTTATGTTTGTTTATTTTTTCGGATCCAGTGTATGAATTTTTATGTCTAATTTTTTTAGCATCTCCATCCAAATTCCGACCGTAGCAAACGAAAACAAACTAGCTTTCCTTCAATTAAATCATGTCTTGTATATAGCAATCCGTTTCCCAAAGTCGAATATTTATTCTGTGCATTACACTTCGTCCCCCCCCCTCCTTCAATAGTTGCGATGCCTAACATCGTAGTTTATTTTTGTAGGCCTATATTCACGTTGTTTATGAGTTTTAAACTCGCTGCACTTCCATGCCAGGCCTCCAATTGTTTACAAAGCCTTTAAAATTCCTTTGTTGACTCAGCTCCTCTAAATACCGTAGCCGTAAACACACGGAGTCAGCACCCAACGCATTGAGAGCAGCCTCGCTACCCTGCCCGTCCGCGCTGTCATGGCCGACTTCCGGTAGCGACAGCTCGGCCGGTTTGAGTCAGTCTCTCCTCCTCCAAGTGTCCACCTCTTCCCCACTCACCCCCTCCGTCGCTCTCCTACAGGACCGCGCTAACCCTCTACCTGCCTGCCAAGCAGTACCCCAGGCGCAAAAACCCAGGCGCAGTAGAGTTTCGTCAGCACAGCACAGCTCAACGATTCTCAAAGCTACGCCGGTCGGGAATGGAGATGCCGCGGTCCAATTCTTGCCATGCCGGGCAAAGGTAGTGGTTCGTATCGTACTTAGTTTAGCTTTAAAAGTTTATTTTTTGGAATCTACTTTCAAAATTTATAGTTTAAATCTTAAACTAAACCTCGTAGCTTTAGAAAGTAAATTTATGCTGCGTCAAGCCAAACGGCATTTCGGACGTTGGCGGCCGTAATTTAAGGGTTCACGGGCCCTTACTAAAAACCTGCTTTTTTTTATGTTTTTTTTAAACGCAGTTTAAAATAAACAAAGGACGGTTTGATCTTCGTGGGGTTTCCGTCGATTGAACGCTCGGATCCACTTTATAGGTAGCGACGCTTCTATAATTTAAGGAGTTGACTTATCAACAGCAACTCTGGGAGGTTTAATGCTTTGCTGTTACACGTAGAAACAACACTGTAAAACAGTGTAGCGGCGCTTACAGGGTCTTGAGGTGCCTACTGTCTATAGCACCGACATCTGGCGTACATGTGGTAATCGTAGAGTAAATCATAAGTGGCGGTTTTTACTTTGTTGTGAAAACAGCATAGCGTGTCTACTGCACGGTTAGGAGAAGAGTGTCAACGTCCTAACTAAACTTTTATGACCTATCTATCACGGTTTACTGCCACCACGATGGGTAGTTAATTTAATTGCCTACTTCGGAGTTAGAATAAAAATTGATTTGTAATTAAAATAACCCTTGCAAATTAAACCGGACTCGAAGTCAAAATTTGTTGTTCAAAACAACTTTCTTTTCTGTTTTAATAAAACATGACAAGATTTATACACACGGAGTAACTAGTTGGTTACAAAAATAACTGGGGCTTTACAATTAAAAGCACACGATCTACAATTAAATCGACACTGAACTTAAAGTTAAAGTTCACATTACAATTTGGACTAGAAAAAGTCGGTTTGAGTTATCGCAACTCTCTAAGTTACAAACATGACCCTTGCAGAATGTAAAATAGTCGTTGAAAGCTTTAGCAACTCTTGCACTAAAGTCAATCAATCAATCACACTGAATCAAGATTAGTGTTACAAGGAAAAATACCTTTTTGAAAACTCCTGCTTCAACAATAACACATGCGAGATCTCGGTGATCTTAGATTATTTAATGGATACTGAGTCCATAAACAAAGAAAACAAAGCCGGTTTTTAGGAAGGGGACCTTAAACCCTTAAATCATGGGTGCCCTAAACCAAAATGCCGATTGCGTTTGGCTACCCACAAATTCCCTCAAAGTCTAGAAGTTAGTTTATGTCTAAGACTAAAAATTTAGAAATTCTGTTCTAAAAATTAAATTCTAATAAACTAGTTACCCCTTGAACCACTACCTTGCCCGGCATGGCAACATTCGGACTGGACATCTCTGCTCCGACCGCCGTAGTGACCTCTAGCCCGAGTCCTTGAGCTATGCTATGCTAACGAAATTTTCCCTCAGCTTGGTTATATACCTGCTGCCTGCCTGCAGGTAGGAGGGAAACCGCGGGCCTGTAGGAGAGCGACGGAGGGGGGGTGTGAGTAGAGGGTTCGCTTTGGAGGAGGAGTGACTGACCAAAATCGGCCGAGCTGTCACTACCGGAAGTCGGCCATGACAGCGCGGACGGCTAGGGTAGCCTTGCACTCTGATTGGTGGGGAGAAAAAATACTGAGTTCGGATTGGAAGGAGCTTGGATGGCAAAGGGATTTGCCGACTTTGGGTGTTTTTAGAGGCCGTGGCTTGAGTTTGACTCATAACAACGTGAAAATAGGCCTATACATTTTTTTATAAAAACCTACAATGTTATGCATTGCAACTATTGAAGGAAGGGGGGGGGGGGAACGAAGTTTGATGCTCAAAGTTAAAATAAATTGTTATTAATTGAAGGCAAAGGCTTTACTGTGCATTCGGAATTTGAGATCACTATGGTCGGAGCCCTGAAATAAAAATACAAGATACACACTGAAAATGTCCGGTAAAGTAATCGTAGTTGTGTTGCCATTATGAACAAGGTAGGGTTCATGAGAAAAGATTACGTTAAATAATGCTTTTATAAAAGCCTAGGCAAAAGATTAAATAAACCAGCTTGTGTTTTGAAATGCTATAACGCATAAAAGTTAAATGTATTATTGCAGCCGCAGATAATAACGCTAGTGTAGTCAAAGTTTTCATTGTTGCTAAAATCGTCACCTTAGTAAAATAAAAACATTGAAGACGTAATAAACATGTAATCTAGCACAGCACTAAGCTAGTCGGCTTTATGCCTAGAAATAAATTGGAGAAATACAAATAAATATTTACATGTTTGTAGAAAATGGCGACGGAGATTGCGTGCGTCGGCGTTCAGTTTGAGCACTTTTTCAACTGAAGCTGTAGACCAAAGTATGGTGAAATTTCAAGTTCTGTTTTCACAGGATGTTAGATAAAGTTCAGGTTTATTAAGAGCTGCAAACTAGAGTCGATGAAGTCCATTTTCCAGGGAGATATGAATTTTTAAACTTGGAGGTTGAAAAATAGGCCTAGCGCTTTTTGGCGCTAAGGAAAAAAAAAGTGTCCCCGAGTTGTTGATGGTTGGTGTCGGGTCTCCTAACCAATCGACAGGAAATTTAGGCCTCATGCCTTTACATGCCCCCCCAACGGAAGATTTTATTCGGGGTTCCTGTTGGACTCCAAATAAAAGCCTACAAAAATGATTAGTGCACATCGGTATGTCACAATACAAGTTGCCAAGCCATGTAACTAAAAATATGCAAAGAAACACTCTTGGTTTATGCAATCAAACAACATAGGAAGTTCCAACTCCTATAAAGTTTGTCGTTTGCCATTTACTTTCAAAATGAGCGAAAAAGGTTTTTGAGCTACTTGTTCCTAGCCCCGGATCGACAAGTTAAAAGTACACTGTTTACACAAAATTTAAAATTACCATTTTATTTTTTTGGGGACTGACGTTTTTGCGGTAAAGTTAACTTGAGTAAAAAAATTACAGTTTATAAAAAAAACACTAATTGCAAAAATTAACTGAGTGCTTGTCCGCGCTGCTCGTTGCAGGAAATTCGTACAGAGCACACAGGAAATTGGAGCAAAACATAAAATAAAAAGAAACACTACTTTCGAAAGTTTAATGAAAATTAAAGGTACATGTCAAGAGTTTGTTGTTTCGTTTTAACGGATAAATGAGACCATCTACTGCTCTGGTTATATGTCCCTAGCCGTTCTGCCTTTACTCTAGTCTAGCCTTTTTATTATCCCGGAAGGCTGCGATCAAAACCGACGGACGCATATCAATAAACCTAGCCTGCGATAGGGGTCAGAAAATTGTATACTATGGGTACGCATAAAATGACCAGCTCTATTTACTGCAAAACTACTCCCACTGGGATGGTTTTAGGTTACCAAACAACTTGTTTACAAAGGAAATTTAAGCACAGAAGGGTTTTGAGATAGACCCCATAACTTACACATAAGATACAACGCTGGGAGGTTTTATGGCGTATACCCAACAACCGTTTAAACAGGGCTATCCTTTATCTCCCAGGGGTAGACAGACAAATTTTTATAAAGAAAAATGTTTCGTAAAAACTTAAAGAGGAGATAGCCAGGGACCACTAAACTCCCGTAGAATGTTCCTAATAAACATTAAAACGTGTCGTATAATCTCTGTAAATATCCTTCCACACAGGAAGGCGTTGATAGTGACAGGGAGAAAAACATAGGCACTTAAAATTTAGGTGTAAGGTCCGAAGTGGGAAAGCTGACAGTTTCTTTGAGTGAGGTTGTCCTGACAACGTACCTCTTAACCCCAAAAAAATTTAATAATAAAAATAGTTGCAGAGCAAATTTTGGCTCCACCACTTGTTTAGCTTTTAACAATAAAAACTCAACTTGTTGTTTTTAAGTTAAACAAAATACCTACTCATGGTATCAGCATTAGTATGAGACTTTCCAGGTTTGTACTTGACCTCATAGTCATAGTCTTGAAGAGTAAGACTCCAACGCAACAATCTGGGATTTTTGCCAGACATTTGTTTCAGCCAGTGAAGTGGATTGTGGTCCGATTCGATGAGAAACTTGGTGCCATAAATGTAGGGACGAAGTTTCGCAACGGCCCAGACAAGACAAGCACATTCCTTTTCTGTAGTTCCAAAATTTTGTTCCCGTGCTGTCAATTTGCGTGAAGCATAAAGACAGGGGTGTTCATCACCATCGAACACTTGGGACAAAACGACGCCCATACCTCGTTCAGAACAGTCTCACTGTAAAATAAAAGTTTGACTGAAGTCGGGAGCTCTTAGGACGGGAAACGTCACTAAAGCTTGTTTGAAGGAGTCAAACGCTGTTTGTTTGGACTCATCCCACAAAACGGGATCAGGTGCTTCCTTCTTTAAGGAGTCTGTAAGACACGCACAGGTTTCAGAGTAGTGATTTATGTACCTTTGATAGTACCCTACTAAACCTAGAAAAGAACGGACATCCTTCTTAGTTTGTGGCCTAGCGAATTTTTGCACGGCCAAAACTTTTACCTCTGAAGGAGTACGTGAACCTCCACCTACTTAATGACCAAGAAAGGTGGCTTTGCTGCAAGCAACCTGCGACTTCTTGGCGTTAACCGTAAGCCCGGCTTTCTTGACAGCAGAAAGAAAATTAAAGACATGTTCGAGATGCTGTGGCCACGTTTCGGCACCAACAGCTGTGTCATCTTGGAAAGGAGTAACGTACTCTTCCATGCCCCTAGTGACACCATCCATCAACTTCTGGAAGCAGAAGGGGGCATTCTTCATTCCCATGTTCATCATGAGAGGAGCAAACTTCCCAATGGGAGTTGTAATTGTGGCAGCTAAAGAAGCTTGCGGCGTTAAACGCACTTGCCAAAATCCTCGATTCAAATCAAAGATAGAAATAAATTTCCACTTGGCGGCTCGTTCGATACATTCCTCAATGTTGGGAATGGGGTAGTCCTTCGTGACTGTGTTATTGTTCAACTCACGGTAGTCTGCTACCGGACGTGGGCTGGCATCTTCCTTCTGAACAATAATCATGGGAGAACCGTGTTGTGAGTCGGTTTCAACAATTAAACCCAAATCAAGCATCCGCTTAATTTCTGTGACAATTAAATCACGCTCATACTTCGCATGGCGATAGTACTTACAGGGTTTCACGTGGGGATCAATTAATTCCACATCGTGTTGCACCAGGTCGGTTCGACCAGGCAAAGTGGAAAAAACACCATCCACTTGTTCAAAAACGTTGAGTAGTTCACTCTTCTGCCTTTCGGTTAAGGAACCCATTTTCTTAAAAAGGGCCATAGCCTCCTTAGCAGTAAGATGGCCATCACCTGGCTGACCTGTCCAAACATGGTCAAGGTGAGCAGAGTCACGTTCGTCTGAAAATGCATAGTTAGAAGCTCCCTCCGTAGGTAAATAGAGCTTAAGGAGGTTGACGTGGTAGATTGTCTCCTTCTGAGCACCAAACGATTTTTTTATTAGATAGTTTGTGTCAGACAACCTTTTCAACACCACACAAGGCCCGTCCCAATAAATGTCCAATTTATTGGCTCTGGAAGGCTTAAGTACTAAAACTTTGTCCCCTTCCTTGAACTTACGTTCAGTGGCCTTTCTGTCGTACAAAACTTTATTTTTAAGTTGTGACTTCGTGATATTCTCTTGAGAAATCTCACGGGAGTACTTGAATCGTTGAAGCAAGTCGAGAATGTATTCTAATACACTTGGGTGAACGTCTGGCTCAACCCATTGGCTTTTCACCAACTCCAGTGGGCCTTTGATGTTACGGCCGTAAACAAGCTCAGCAGGAGTGAAGCCAGTGCTCTCATGAGGAGCGGTATGGAGTGCAAACATTGCTCCGGGCAAACACCTCTCCCAATCTTCCGGATGCTCATGGCATACGGCACGCAACACTGCCTTTAGTGTGCGGTGGAAGCGTTCGACGCTGTTGGATTGGGGGTGACAAACGCTGGAATTTATACACTTAATTCCACACTTCTCTAAAAACAAAGTTGTCAATTCAGAGATAAAGGGCGAGCCTAGGTCGCTTTGGAGCTCGCCAGGAAAGCCTAGTCGAGAAAACACTTGCAGGAGTGCATCAACAACACTCTGGCTGTTAGCCTCTTTAAGGGGAACAGCCTCAGGGTATTTTGTTGCAGGGTCAAGTAGGGAAAGAATATACTTAAAACCAGCCTTGCTTGTAGGCCTAATTGGACCAACAATGTCAATAACATACCTATTGAAAGGCTCACCGTCCATTGGCACAAGTACCATGGGTGCAACAAATTTTTGCCCTGTTTTGCCATTTTTCTGGCAAGTCAAACATGATTGTACATAAGTCTCAATATCGGTGAAACAATGTGGCCAGTAGAAATTTGTCAATACTCGGTCTTTAGTTTTAGACCGGCCCAAATGGCCTGCCCATGCATTGGCATGCGCTGTATCTAACACAAAACTTCTACATTCTTTAGGAAGCACTAGCTGTCTCTTGATTGACGGCTTAACTAAAGGACGAAAGGGCTCTCTGAAAAGCAAACCTTTGTCGACGAAAAATCGTTTGTTTTCGTCCTGCTGTTCCACGGGAATTTCAGCAGTTTGCCAACATTGCTTTAAAGTTGGACACTCAAATTGCATCTTAGCAAAAGCAGGTTTGTCAATGTTTAACAGTTTTGCAAACTGGTCTGTTTGGGGGCCTAAAATTACATCGTCTACACGGTCTACTTTAGGATCGACAAAACCCTCGGGTGGAGCTACTCGCGGAGGAGCCTTACGCTGTTCAGCGTCGCTATCTGAACGATCATCATCACTTGATGGTAACTCACGATAATGGGGTCGTAAAATCGGGAGCTGTTGCTCGGCACGCGTTTGCGCACGAGTCACTGCGTTTGCAAAAGGCGGTAAAGTATTTAACCCCCTTTCTTCCAGAATAGTCTGGGACGGAATGCCTAAAAGCATTTGAAAATGATCACCAATATGATCCGTGACCAAAGCCTCTGTGGTTAAAGGGCCATAGGGCGTCTGCACATCGATCTTTGCGATGGCGTGGGCTGTAGTCTGCTCTGTGAGCGCGTTACTACAGTGGGTGTACTCACCCGTGAATTGGTGTGGCTTAACCAAATCCCTAGAGATAACATCATGGGTAGAACCCGTGTCCCTAAGCACTAAACACTTAGCACCATTAACACTCCATTCGTGAATGTGTTTTGACAAGACAAGTTCCGGTGGTTGACTAATAATGAAATTATTGCTAGCGGGAGAAACACCTGAATCACTACCTTCTTTGGCTGAACGTGCGAAGCAATGTTTGCTCACGTGTCCGGGCTTTAAACAGAAAAAGCACGTGCCACCGTTGGCTCTAGGCCTACGTGGTTGATCGAATGCTCTGTTAGCATTGTGGCTGGCAGAATCCCCACCAGTGGAGTCACTTTGACCTTCTGCAGAACCGGCCGGTTTAGCTGCAGGGCGACGGTTTCGATTACCGTTACGTGGATTAGACGAAGCTTTAGGAGCTTGGCTGGCTGGCTGTGCGCTAGTTTGCAACTTGCCAGTTTTGACTGCAACATCAATGTTGATTTGCTTATTACGAGTTGTGTAATCATCACACAATTTGGCAGCTTCCTGTAGCGTTCCAGATCTGATCTGGTCCGGCAACCATTTCCGGAGGCCCACAGGGCAAGACTTATAAAATTGCTCTAATAAAATTAAATTAGACAACTTATGGAAATCGCCGTTAATTCCGGCGAGTGACAACCATCGGGAAAACAAAGTCTCGAGCTCAAAAGCATGCTCGTGAAATAATTGGTCTTGTTCTTTTTCAAGACTGCGAAATGCCGATTGGACGGACTCTTTGGTCTGTACGAACCTTTCAAGTAATTTTATTTTAACCTGATCGTAATCGTGCATAGTAGCTGTGCTCATTTGATCGCACACCTTTACTAGAATTTCGCCTAACACAGGTTGTAAACCTACGACCCACTCACTTTTTGGAATACGTTGAGTTTCCATTGCACCTTCAAAGATTTTTAAAAATGAATTGATTTCCGATTTAGGACCCCAATTATTTAACAATCTAACGGCATCGGAAATATTTCCGGGCCGTGGACCTGAATTTACATTTGGCATAACCTGTACTGGATTGGTACCGTTTGCATTTCGTAATCGGGCTAATTCTATCTGTCTATTAGCAAGTTCCAACTCGTGCTCGAGTTTCCTAATGGCCAGCGCCGTAGCGGCATCGCTAGTCTGGGCGGCGGTGTCTCTTAGCATTAACTCGTGTGCCCGTGCCTTATCGGCGTCGGCTAGTTTTAAAGCTTCAAGTTTCAACTGTTCTGTTTTAAGGAAAAGTTCGTTCTCTTTGAGAGCAATCTCCTTTTTGGCCAAAATGGCAGAATCACGTTTATCTATGGCACTGAGTAGTTCGTTTGACAGCTCATCCAACGTGAATTTATCATCGTTAAATGCTATTTTTAAAACATCTACGGACTCGTGTCTGGTTTCACACACCGTTAAACCCAAATTCAAACAAGCTTTCTTTAAGTCTTTGTAGTGAATATGATCGATTAACGCTTCTAAATCTTCCATGTTGAAGGTTAGGTTAGTTCAAATTTTAAAGAAAAAAAAACGTTCTAGTTTTAAATCTTTACAGTTAAAATTGCAGCCGCAAAATAACTCTCTTAAAAGTTAAAAAGAGCGAGTATTTAAACACTTCTCTTATAACCCAATCCAGTCAGGGACACAAAAATACAATCTTATATTACCTAAGCACTCAAGTGGATACATAAAATAAACACTCGGCCTGGCAACCGGACTATACCAATGTGCACTAACCTGAATTTTCATACACAATCGCTGTGCGGTCCGTCATCCAATCACCCATCGAAGATCGGATCCAAAATGTTGTTGTGGTCGTCCTTCCAGTTGAAGTTTGAACACCGTCACTTGTGAAGTCCTGTGGAGTTTCACTCTTGGAGCATCATATCCTATTTTTCAGTGGCTGACTTCTCCAGGGGTTGAAGGAACATCTGCCTTCCGAAGGCGTGCCTGCTGGTTCACGGCTTGTGAAGGGAGGGTTACCGCTTCCCGGCTCCAGCTGGATACGGGGTGGTTTTTGCCTTTTGTTGTCTTAAGGCTGACATCTGCTTCTGTAGCGTTTTTGACTTAGCTACGGACGTCTCTGGGGGATGCAGTTTGAGTTTTACTGCGACATCTTCTTCTTAAGATGAACTGGCATGGTAGTATGGCAGGGGGGAAGGAGTGTAGTGGCACAGCACCTTTAAATCCCACCACTGCCACCAGTTTTGTAGCGGCGCTTACAGGGTCTTGAGGTGCCTACTGTCTATAGCACCGACATCTGGCGTACATGTGGTAATCGTAGAGTAAATCATAAGTGGCGGTTTTTACTTTGTTGTGAAAACAGCATAGCGTGTCTACTGCACGGTTAGGAGAAGAGCGTCAACGTCCTAACTAAACTTTTATGACCTATCTATCACGGTTTACTGCCACCACGATGGGTAGTTAATTTAATTGCCTACTTCGGAGTTAGAATAAAAATTGATTTGTAATTAAAATAACCCTTGCAAATTAAATCGGACTCGAAGTCAAAATTTGTTGTTCAAAACAACTTTCTTTTCTGTTTTAATAAAACATGACAAGATTTATACACACGGAGTAACTAGTTGGTTACAAAAATAACTGGGGCTTTACAATTAAATCGACACTGAACTTAAAGTTAAAGTTCACATTACAATTTGGACTAGAAAAAGTCGGTTTGAGTTATCGCAACTCTCTAAGTTACAAACATGACCCTTGCTTGATTTAGGTTAGTTTTTACACTAGCACTATCGTTTATGGCAGGGTCCCCACCTGGGTTACCTGCGTTTACATCGACAGATCCGGCCGGATTAGCTGTCGTGTGGTGGTTACGGTTGTGACCACGCTGTTGGCCAGAAGGTTTACAACCTTGGTTTGACGCTGCAGCTATGGGATGTGTTTTGGCTGCACGAGTGGCAGTTTCTGTAGCAATCTGCTTGTTACGAGTGGTGTACTCGTCACATAGTTGGGCTGCTTCGGCCAACGTACCCATCTTAATCTGATCGGGGATCCATTTTCTGAGGTGGTTAGGGCAAGATTTGTAAAATTGCTCTAAGAGCATCAAATTAACAAGTTTATCAAAATCCCTGTTAACTTTGGCCAATTCAAGCCATCTGGAAAACAAAGTTTCCAAGTCAAATGCGTAGTCATGGTACTGCACTTCCGGGTCCTTTTCGAGTGAACGAAATTGCGTTTGTAGTGACTCTTTCGTCTGAACAAATCGGGCAAGTAATTTAACTTTAACTATTTCATAGTCGAGCATGTCCGTGTCGGAAAGCTGGTCGCACACTTTGACTAAAACTTCTCCCATTAACGGTAATAAAGCTGTAGTCCATTGGTCCCTAGGAATTTTCTGACTAGTTACAATTCTCTCAAATATTTTTAAGAAACTGTTAATCTTTGTTTTGGGCGTCCACTTATTCACTAATCGAACGACATCAGCAACTTTACCGGTTTCACTGGATTTGGTTGAGCTGGGGGAGCGCCGTTAGCTCCGTTTGGAGCGGCGTTAAGATTAACACTAGCAGCGTTTAGTCTGGCTAATTCTAACTGCTTGTCTAGTTTAGCTAATTCTATAGCACTCAGACGTTCTGTAATTACAGCATCTTTATCTTTAATTTGGGCTTCTTGATCTTTAAGGGCAAGTTCGTGGGCACGGCGTTTATCACCTTCGGCCACTTCAAGAGCTCTTAACTTAAGTTCTTCGGCTTTAAGAGAAAGCTCATTTTCTTTTACGGCTAGTTCTTTTTTTGTTAAAATAGTAGCCTCTCTCTTTTCTGTAGCGTTAGCTAGTGCGTCCGAGAGTTCGGTTAAATCTAGTTTACCGTCTTCGAGGGCTGCTCGCAAGATTTGCACTGATTCGGTTCGAGATTCACTTACAGTAAATCCTAAATTTAAACAAGAATTTTTTAGGTCTTTGTTGGGCAAGTCATGGATGATTTCTTCTAATTCTTCCATTTCCGACATTTTTGTTTTTAACGTTAAAACGGGTTCAAAATAAAGCCTTTATATTTAAACCAAAATTAAATGCAGCCGCATGTTAATTTGAACGTTAATTTTGGACAGAGCGAATTACTTAAAAAACTTCTCTACCAAATCCGGCAAGTTTATACATAAAAAATACACTTTCAAGGACCCCTAGCACTCTGGTATGTGAATAGCTAAAATACACTACGGCTCTTAACTACAATACTCGGCTTGGCGGCCTTAAAGCATATCCAATGCACACTCACCCTTTTACACACAATCGCTGTGTTGTCAGTCTGTCCTTCCTGTTCCACCGTAGTACGGGAAGTTCGGCACTGATTTTCACGGGAGTTGATCGTCACAGGCTGTCAAATCCACTGGATCTCGGCGTTGCACGCAAAATCCTCGGCTTGGTTGCACGGAGCGCAGGTTCCCTCTCGGGCCTCTTCTCCTACAGCATCGGGTTTTGGGGAGACGTCTCACGGCAGGAGGGCCTCACTGGAAGCGGCAGCTGTTGCTTCCTGGCGCCGGCAGTTGTTGTGGCTGCTTGGCGGTTTTTTGCCCCGTTTTTGACGGCAGGGCGACTTCTGCTTCGTGATCGTGTTTACGTGATCACTGGCATCTACTTCGTGGCCTTATTTTACTGGACCACAGGCGTCTAGTTGGACGGGACTTGCATCCTTCTAGGAACTTGGCATAGTAGTATGGCAGGGGGGGGGGGAAACGCTTGTCGGGAACAGCACCTGTTGATCCCATCACTGCCACCAAGTTGTAGCGGCGGACGCTACAACGGCTGAGGTGCTTGTAGCGCCCCCGACATCCTTGGTTGACGAGTACTTCTTTGCATTAGGTTACGTGATTATTACGACTTTTTACGATAATAAACACAGCATGGGCTACAGTCCCGGCATGGGGGATGGAGCGTCGGTGTCCTATTCTAGGCCTAACCTTAATGCTTCCGATAATACACTGCCACCAACGGTGGATTAATTTAATTGCTTAAACGAAGTATAAAGCTAAAATGTGCTACATAATAATTTACACTAGAAACAATTAATCTTACTAGGGAACTAATGATAAAAATAACACTTTTACATTTAGTTCACTAGTTCAGCTTTTGAAAAGTATGGCAAAAACAAATAAATCAAGAATTTACATTAGAAATTCACTTGGATACAAGAACAACGATGTTTGTTCTTAAACACTTAATTTAGACAAGAAAAAGCATTTTTATCTGGGGTTCCTATCAAGGAATACCCAGCAAGCTGAACAGCGTCTGCTAAGTTGCAACTATATTTGACAACTGTAGTTTTCAAATCGTCCCACAGTTATTTTTCCTCGCAAGGATCAAACCGTCCCTTTGTTTACATTAAAGAATGAACAAAGTAAG
>JAHWFP010145315.1:0-14186 GCA_023313725.1 Lithobius niger
CACTCTTCCCTCCGCGGCGCGCGTCCCCCCCCCTACACCTCCGATATTTCGCACCGACTTCCGACACCACCATCTCTAACACTATATTACGTAATCTCTTTCGAAATATCTTCATCATTCGACAAAAGAAATAAATCTTCAAATATCAATTCCGAAGCTCGGCATAGTACAACACTATACGCAAAAGAAAACGGTTTTTACATTGTTGGACTACTCCACCATTATTGGATTCGCGTGCTTCTTCATTGTCGGGCAAAGATGCGGACATCGGTAGATAAATAAGTTATCGCCTGGTTCCCACGTGCAAAGAACTAACAATCGCTCGGCCCTGCAGCCCTCGACATTGTTAGTTGTCAGCACTCGGGAATCAGGCGATAATCTATACTAGCAGCAACTAACGTCTGAGGGAGCAACTAACTTCTCATGCTAAGCTATTGAGAACGTGATACCTCTGTTTATTTTGTAATTGCTGGTGACATTTTGGTCTTCCACCCATAAGAAAACGAAGGCATGGAGTTCTTACAAAGAAAAGGAAGACTTTTGGTTCTTACTAACGGCTCGTGATACTATAACAACAATGACTCGTTTACTACCGATTCAACTTGCCGTTGCACAAATATGTCAGACAATGTCGTTCACCAACAATAAGGCAACAATCGTGGCTTTGCCACTCGAGTCACCATTGTTGGCGAATGCCATCGTCTAACACCTCAGTGGTTAGGACGCACCACTGCTTTCACGCATGATGTAGATACGTTACGTCATTCGCCTTGCTGGGAATTGTCAATAAAAGTACTGCACGCGTTATGTTCAGTGCCATACAACTGACCTTATCCCTCAGTATATGTTGACGTCTTCTGATGGGTTGGTGTCAGTCAATATGCATCACAGTAATGATGCCGACTACATTATGGATATCAATTCACTCCAGAAGTCAAAATAAAAACCAACTGCACGCTAAGAAAGAAGTCACACACTATTTGACAACTCCGTTGGTTTTCAGAGTTTGCCATGTCTGCAACCATTTTTTGGGGGAGAAGACGTAACATAGTAGCCAAGTGGATTTATTTCTTTGGACGCAACGTAAGGAATGCACGTTCACCAGGGGCGCCGATCTAAGGGGCGCCGAAACATGCAAGAAATAAATAAATAAAAAAACATAGTGGAAAATAATGAGTGTATATATAGTTGCCATTTTATGTTATATTTTGTTAATTGACAGAATAAAAGCACTAAAAGTAGTTAACGTTTTAAAGAGCCAGCAAGTGCACATGTATACAATAAAATGCGACGTTTCGGAATTTATCATCCCGTTGTCAAGCAAAATATAAATTTTATAGCATAAGCTACAAGTCACAAGATAACACTTAAATGGTTTCCCATTTTAAAGAAAAGCAAGCCACAGCAGTAAAAGTAAAAAATAAAAAGTTAAAGAGATAAAAAGTGAAGCCCAGTCAGCGCAAAAGCTGAAGCTGGGACGACGTCTCCCTAACGAAGCAGGGAAGAAGTTATTTGTAGAGTGGAGGTGGTGGCTATGTGGGATGGCCCTGGTGGGAAAAATTTGCGATTCCAAATTTGTGAAGGATTGGTATATATTCCGAAAACTGTTTATTATTAGGCATCAAATGATTATGGACTGGTGGTCGTTGTGTTAGGATGCAAAGTGTTTCTAAGTTAAGACGTGCACGAAAATTATTTTCTTGAAAAATGACTTGCATATTTTGAAGATCTGGGGTGTCCCCTGTCTTTATCTGGTGCTGAACAAGAGAGTTGGTGGATTTGTGCGATGAAATCCTTTTATTAAGTTCCTGTTTCGTGGTTCCTATGTAGCTAGCTGTGCATGTTGGTTCGCCACACGGGATTTGATAGATGACATTTTTTTTGATCTTTTTGCTCGACTGTAATGTTTGGCATAGTTAGTTTTTTTTAACTTCGTGCTGCAGTGGAGACGAGAGTCAGATGTTGGGGAGCCAGCAATTTCCTTAGGTTTTCTGTGGCATAGGGGAAGTACGGAAGACAAATAAAATTGGATCGCTTGAGTTTTGGTGGGTTAAGTTTGAGAAGAGCACAGTGATCGATTAGTTTTTCAAGCAAATGGAGAGGATATCCATTTTCAACAAATTTATGCAGTGTGTATTAAAATTCTCGAGCAAGGAGAAATTTATTGGTGGTGTGGTCAAAGATGCGTTTTATTTCGTTGCAAAATTACATTATTTTTATGGGCTGGGTCAATGAAGGAAGCATAATTCATGGAACGAGTTGTATGCATGGGTTTTCGAAAATGCGTAAATTCGACTAGATTTTCAGGTGTGATAATGACAGTCATATCCAGCAATGGGATGGCCTTATTTTGTTAAATCCCTGCTACTTTACCTCTGTTGGTTTTGAACCAGCTGTAGGAATCTCAACAAGTCGGTTTAGTTGTCGTCTGATTCCAAGTCTCTTTCAGCTATTCCTGTCAGCTTTCCAATTGTAGAGCTGACGCCAAGTTTCCAACAGCATCAGAATATAGAACTTAAGTTAGCATTATAGTGTTGCTGTCGAGACGAGAAAATCACGACTTTTTCTCGACCCTCGTCTCGCCTCGACATTCCGTTTGCAAGTCGAGTCGACGTCGAAATGATTGAAGGCGAGATCGAGACGAAAAAATGCTGTTTTTTTTTATCTCAACCGCCCTATGTTAAAACCAAAATTTTGACGCTTTATATCTCTGCCGTCTGTGAAACCTTTTTGGATTACGTTTGGTATGTAAGCTTTGTTGTACTTGGCCAACAAACCTACCGAAATTCATTAAAATCTGCCGAAGATAATCGGAGATCTCGGCCTGAGCTGAAACCATGAAGTTCATTTTTGACTTAATCTCAACACGACACGTTTCCACGACTACTCATATTACAGGTATTATTATTAGTAGTAAGCCCTTTCCATAAGGCCTTTTCTATTGGTCAAGTGGTTCAGGTGTTAGGGAGCTCTACGGCCGGATTGATTGTTTTACATTGTTTTAAACATTGTTATTACGCAACAATGCCAATTAGCAAACGCCAGCTGCAAGAAATGGATAAAAATACAAAACAATAAAACTAACCAATCTATGAATTAGGGCGAAGTAGTACAAATTAGAAAGTAGCATGAATTAGAAAACAAATTTGACGTTTACTGGTAAGGTTTAATGATTCAAAGTCAAAACAGCAAAGGGACACAAATAAACTTTCCCGTAAGTTTTCAGAAGCTGGATTGTTGCTGTAGCATTTAGTCCACATATCTTTACTGTTGTATACAACCATTTTACTGTTATGTTGTGTACTGGAATAACTGGTTTTGGTGCACCTTGCATTTTGTCGGTCCACTAAAGCTGGTTGCCCGCCTCCTCGGCTGTGCCTGATGTCATTTCGGCTCACTTGATATTAAGTATGATTTTTGCTTAAGCATATTTCTTTTACTTTATAAGCATAGTCAAAATTTAGTTATTGTGCGTAAATTATTTTATTTAGTTTGTTTTATATTTATTCTCTGTTCTATAGGTTTTCATATATTTATTTAAATCTCTTCACTGCGACTGCGCAATTAAAGATTTGAGTGAGTCTGCGCGGCTCTTTAAAAGTGACGTAGTTTTTGTAAATGTGTCTTTTCGCTGGTTTCGGCTTGACGTAGAGCTCGGCTGGCGTGTTGCTACGAGTTGGTTACGCGTGGGTGGCTCGAGACACCCCCGCTCTGAAAAATGTAATGCCCGAACCTGTTCCTCTGTTCCAGTTGGAGTTCTCAAAGGACGTAAAGCCGACGTCAGTGTTTCAAATGCCATTTTTCCTCTTTTAGACTTTTTCATTACTCGAAAATAAGAATTGCACGAAGATAAGGCGTCGTCGATGTTGGCCCAATTTAGGAAGCCGTTCTTAAAGCGTTGTTTTTGAAAAATTGCATAGCAGACTTCAGCTCCGTCGCCCCATGACTTTTTGCGGTAGTTAACCAACACTCGAACTGAGTTTTAAATTGTGTCAAGAGTATTTTGCGCCAAATAGTGCATTTCGTTTGCCAGTTCTCTACTGAGTAATTGTATAAGTGCCTTAATATTTACTGCTGCTGCGATTGTTGAAATGGTTGGGTCAGTAAAATTTGCATGTGCACTACTCGTCTATAATGTTGTACAATTTTATTTAACCGAGGTTCGTTTAAAACAAGCCAAGGTTGCTTTGCTGCGCTAAAGTTTTTTTATGATTCGTCAGTTCAAAAACCAGGGTGAGGATTTGAGGTGTTATCCAGTAAAGAGAATCAAGAGTGTCAAGCTATTCACTTTTCAACAGATTTAGAGGTATCAACAAATCGTTTAGATAAAATTAACGAGGTGTGTTCGTTATCGGCGTAAAATGATTGTTCCCACCAGTCATATTTTGAATTGTGATTTGATCGGAAATGAATTCATTGCTTGACTGCATTAATTTTTAAATACTTTTTTTATTTTTAATTTTTACAATTAACGTTGATTGGCCAGATTATTTATCAATAGACTGTTTACAAATACTGTGTTCAGAATATTTATTGAAAAATTAAACATATGTCGTTGTGGCCAAGGTTAAAATAAATGTGGTTTGATGTTGTATTTTAATTGGTTTTCTTTCCGTCCTAGTTTATCTTGTATCCAGAATGATTTTAAAGTGTATAAACTTTTTTTTTGAATTACTTGTTACAAAATAACTTATCCTAGGTAAATACGTAACAATACACGTATTTACAATTAAGACCATAGCCCAAATTTCAAAACTTTTTAACTCGGTTAAATTTTTCTGTGTTCTTCAGTCATGTTCTTCAGTCTACTTTCCGTTCATCACCCTACGAATTCATTTTTCAAGATTTTCAAGCACTTTTCCAGGCATGGAATTTCATTGTTACTTTCCATAATATTTACAGGTTTTGAAGGAGTCGTACGAACCCTGAATTACCTTTGGAGATGTGCTAAGCGCATTAGGCTTATAGATTAGTTTTTAAACATTATCCACCGATGTCGATTAGCGAAGTATAATGCACCAATCATTAGTAGCCGATCTGTCGTGTGCAAAAGTAAAAATGGTAAAGACATTTGACTACGGCTGTAAGGTTTCACGTGGACTAAACAGTACAGCAACACTGCAGTATCTGAAACCTTACAGGAAAGTTTATTTGTGTTCGTCCTTTGCTGTTTTGCCTTCCGATCCTTACCTTAAGCGTCAAACGGGTTCGTTTTTGGATCTCGACCTTATCTCGACTTTTACAGGGCTCGAAATTAGCAGTGATCACATCGCACCTTGCACCTTACGTTAATTTTAGCGATGCAAAATTAAATTAGCATTGCAACTAAACGATAAAACTATCACAAACAAGCCTTTGTGTCATCGTATTCATGTTCTCGGCAGACACGGAAACGCTAATCGCTCTCTTTCAGACATACAGCACGAAATCGGAAAAATCATCGTTTCTGCCGTCAATCTCGGTATTTAGGGACCGGTCATTATTTATGGCTGGGGGAGGGGACGGAGGAAATGAAAATGTGACCACTAAATTTTCGATGATTTTCCCCCCAGACCCTGAAAAAATCTTGATCTCCCCCCCCCACATAAAGTAAAAAGTCAACTCCCCCCCCCCAAAAAAAAAATACGCTTTCGTATACCTATTGAGACTGTTTGCAGATGATTTATTGTAGCAAAGATTAGTGCCGTAGCCATATTAAGTAAGTAGCTCTCCACACCGACAGATATTAGTTGTAAGGAAACGTGTCTAGTTTTTAACGAAAAGACTCGTTGGGTTAATAACGTTCTATAACATGTTTGTCACACCCTTCTCTTGTCAAGATTAATTCATATAAGTATGACGAACACACGGTTTGCTTGTATGCTCACATCCGTAACATAGCCAGCAGCTAAAAGACAAAAGAAGCCAAGAAACCAAGTGCTAAAGCTTTTCTACGAAGTTCTCTGTAGGAACTATACCTGCAATATTGGTGCTAATATTTTCAAAACCTTGTAAACACTCACATCACGGGGGGCAGAAGCTGAAACGTTTTTAGAAATTAAGTGCCATTTTTGCGGTCCAAAAATGATTTTTTTTTTTTTCTTCCAGTTTGGTCAGTGTAGTTTTGACCACCCCTCTTGACGGGACCTGAAAATTGTATGACCCCATCCCCCTCGATAGGATCCACAAAATTCATAACCCCCAATTTCCTCCGCCTCCCAGCCATAAATAATGACCGTTCCCTTAGTTCTTAAATGCTGTTTCGTCTTAAAGAGACACAAGGGCCAATTTAGCCTTATGTATATCAGGCCAAGATCAACTTAACGAGGCAAAGTGAAACAAAAATGAAATGACTGCCAGTAGTATGGCATTTGAAATAAAGATGCCCACGTAAAAAAAATAGGTTTTTTTTTTCTTTGTAATTAATTTTTACTAAATGAATTAACCGAAAAAGAATAGCTGATCATATTTTCGTGATTGTTAGTCAAATTTGTATTTTCTATCGCGTTTCTGCTACATTCCATTTTTCTTAAATAATTCTAGCTCTGCTCTTTATTTCAAGGTTTAACTTGAGTGAATAGGCCTTCATAATTTTTTTCTTCCTATATTCTATCCTTTTCCCTTCCAACCCCCTCCGTGAAAATTTGCCTACGTTATTAAAATTATACAGACTAGAGACGCGGTGCTATTACTGCAAAAACTGTAAAACGAACAGATTTTATTATTATTTCAATACTTGTAATTTTTGTTCTGTTTTCTCTAACATCTCTTAAATTGGCTTAATAGCTGTTACAAGTCATTACAAATACTAAACTGTAGCAATTACTCCATAATTTTGTGACAACTTTTCGAAGGTCATTTGCTAGCCCTATTTCGCACAGTTCAAGCAAAGTACACTTCTACTGTAACTGATTCTGAGCTAAATTTGGTTTCCGTGCTTCCGAATTGCTAACGTAGCACGAGAAAACATACGTTCAGCTGGAAACCAGATGGCCAAAATACTAACAAGTCATGAGCTGTTTTTGCCAGCACGAGAAAGTTAGTTTCGTTCAAATACCACCAATCGGACAGCTTCTTGCAAAACGCCACAAATTTGCAAAAAAAAAAAAAACCGTCAGCTGCTGCGCACAGTTTGGTACTGCCAAAACACAGCACACTCGATATAAGCTATAATACAGCAGTCCAAAAGCAAATAGGGAGTTAAGAGTCCAACGAACTACTTTAATCCTTGCTTGTACACATTTGTTACGTTGCAGGTGTTCCTTTATGAAAACTTACATTTTTCACCTTTCGTTCAAAACATGTGAGGTCAGCGGAAGTCGACGGAAGTGACATCATCTTGAATGCGACTGAGGAATTGTGGGAGCTAACTAATCACAGCGTCTCGCAAAGCAGGTTTATTTTTACGGAATTGTGAGCATGCGCGAAGCATAGTTTATCGACTGATTCTGGATGGATTATCGACTGACTCTGGATGGAGCCATCAGTCGCGTTGAAAGGTGACGTCGTTTCCCTCACCAGTCATTTACGGAACGTTCTGTTGAGGTCTCTGTGCATTGAAGGTACTGAACTGTCTTCAGAAGCGTGTGGTTCGTACACTCATCAGTCACTTTTCGAACGTTCTGTTGAGGTTCCTGTGCGTTAAAGGTATCAACTATTTTCAGAAGCGTGCGTATGGTTCGTACACATGTTGGTCGTATTGGAAGAACCTCTTGACCTTGAGACGGCTATCCAGAATACAAAACGAAACTAAAACTTAAAATTTGTTGTGGGATGGGTATTCCCCCTCTTTCATAACAACATTGCAAGGAAAAGGGACGAGGATAGACGAGAAAGTCGAGCAACAAAACGAATCGAGATGAGACGATATTTTTTCTAGTCGAGACCGAGATGCGACGAGAAGTCACGAGAATTTAAAATTAAAGGTCGAGACGAGACGAAGTGTTCTCAAATATCGTCTCGTCTCGACGGCAACAGTTACCGTACTTTACTAGTGTAGTCTTTTTATATAAATTAACTTTACTGTCCAATTATAGATTACTTCTATTGAATGTTATATTACACTCATAGACCTAAAAAATACACGTGCGACGGCAATAGTTAAAAGAAAAACTGATCACATAAAAAAAAAACTAAAGAAAACACTGCAAAAGCAGTATGTAAGCTAATAAATGTAATGATCACACTTGAAGTTTGGCCTGAACAGTTAAATATTCAAATTATAAGACCAAAAAGGGAAACAAGCAAGACCTATAATTATAATTATCGCCCAATTGCTTTATTGTCCATAATTGATAACATTCTGGAATTTTTTGGTACCCATCCAAAAATGGAAAGTATTATGATAAATGTAAAAATTTAACATCACAATTCGATTATTAAAAAATATGGGAATAAACGATTTATTATCGGAATTAAATGACCTAATAACAACAGGGTTAAATGGAGGAAAATATATTGGAATTATCTAATAGATCTAATTATCTAATAGACTATATGTGTTATAAAGTCTGATGAATAACTGGCAAGTCCTCTAATAGCCTGATATGGGCATGATTAGGATGTTTTGAAAGGTCGGATCTATTATTTCCATCAATCCTAACTGAAATTATCTTAATAGATCTAAAAAAAAAAGCTTTTGATAGTTTTGATAAAAAAAAATTATTTAAAAAATGTTATAATTTGGTTTAAGAGGAAATATAAACAATTTAATAAAAAGCTACTTCCATTATAGAAAGACAATTGTACATTTAAAAGAAAAGGATAGTTTTCCAATAGTAAGTAATTAACGGAGTACCACAAGGATCTGTACTCGGACCCCTATTGCATTCAATTTATATAAATGACATTGTTGTTATTACAGACAAAAATAATATTTTCATGTTTACTGATGATCCCAGCTAGTCCAGTAAAATTAGGTAAAAACCGGGCCAATAAAGGAATTAATTATCAACAAGCTACAAATTTGTGGGAAGGTCTCAGGTGGCGTGCTAAACAACATAAAAAAATTCCCTTGAAATCCAGCTATTTCGTTGTCCGTCATATTGAAAAAATGACCGCCATTTGGCCCCAAAACACACATTTTCTTCTTTTCCTCCCAAACCATTGTCCCTACAAGAAAATCACCTCTATACATAATCAAAAATTGACCTAGTAGTGGAATTTAGCCATCGAGAAGTACTGCAAATGGCAAAAAATGTAGATTTTTCACGTTTCTTCACAAAATGTTCCTTTAACTTAAATATCTCTGAGAAAGATTGTATTTTATTTGTGTTCTGTTTGTGTGAAAATGAATTCAAACAGGATGGTATCTGCGTATTACCCCATGGATTACCAGAAATGGCTTCCAGCAGTTCTTTTTTTTTGGGGGGGGGGGGGCTAATGGGAGTTTTGTAGTGGACATAATGCTTCTTTTTAAATGCTTTTTTTCTCACTAAATTATTCACACTAAACTGAAGCGAACTGTAAAAGTCCTTCTTTTATTGACCATGCACAGAGCAGTAAAATTTTGTTTTGAATCATTCCAGTGAATAGCACGCAACTATATAATTCAGTCATATGTGTCATAAAGTCTGATGAATAACTGGCCAGTCCTCTAATAGCCCGATATGGGCATGATTAGGATGTTTTGAAAGGTTGGGATCTATTATTTCCATCAATCCGAGCTAAAATAGTTTAACTTAGGTAGGGACCGTCGTACGCCCATTTGAAGGTGAAGAGGTAATGACAATTATGTCATAGTGGCGAAAGCGTACATAGATTTTCGAATTCAAAGTGCTCTTGCGAGCCCTCTAATAGCCCGAAATGGACATGCTTTGGATTTTCAGAAAGGTGGGGATCTATTCTTTCCATCAATCTTACCCGAAATTATTCAACTGAGATAGGGACCGTTCTATGCCCATTTAAAATTAAAGAGGTAATGGCATAGCAGCGAAAGCTTATGTTGACTTTCGAATTCAAAGTGCTCTTGCGAGCCATCTAATAGCCAGACATGGGCATTCTTAGGTGTTCTGAAAGGTGGGGAGCTATTCTTTCATCAATAATAATAATGTAAGTTCGTTGCAAATGCAACCGGAATGGCAAGGACTTGGTGGTCACTAACTGCCATCCGATGTTTAAAAATTTTAAATTGAAAGTTTAAGAGTTTAAAAGTTTAAAACGAAGACGATGGCTCGACTGCGTAGTAAGGGTAGAAGGTATTTGGTAGGGGTCATGAATGCCTTACCACCAAGGTTAGACCTACCAGGGACACAATGGTCCCCGATGGCATCAATCCTAACTGAAATTGCGGCTATTTTGAATTTCAGAGTGCCATTGCAATGCTCATATTTGTATTTGTATTAAGCTAAACAATATCGGTTAGGAGTGATGGAAAGGATAGATTCCACCTTTCAGAAAATTCTAAGCATATCCATTTCGGGCTATTAGAGGGCTCGCAAGAATAATTTGAACATCATGGGGTTTTTAAACTTGTTATCATAGCTATTTTTTCTAGTTACTCTTCATGTGTATTCATGCTTTTCACAGATAGTGAAAATTCCATCAATTTTGGGCCCCAAGCCACCCAACTACAAGAAGTGTAATGCACATTGTGTGCGTTGGGGCCACATGCGTAGCCTCTTTGACACATTTTATTCGCTGAATCATTGTCTCAGTTTAAGAAAAAAAGCGAATGTAACCTTTTTTCGCAGATAATTTCGTGATCTACAATTTGTGACTAAACATTATTATATGCAGCCGAACCGATTTCGGGCGCATGTTTCCAAGATGGCGGCATTAGCTCAACATTCTTCTACACCATTATTGGCTGAATCATTGAATCTACGAAAAAAATGAATAGAACATTTGTTGCAGAAAGTTGAATGCTGTACATTTTTGGACAGAACATATTTTCATGCCCGACCAACTGTTACCGAGATATATTGAAAAGACCGTTTTTGGACGCCATGTTTTTGGACGCCATGGGGATTTTTAGTATGTTGTTTAGCACGCCACCTGAGACCATCTCACAAATGTGTAGCTTGTTGCTAATTAATTCCTTTTTCAACCCTATTTTGACTGGCCTAAGCTCTGGTATCTATAAATTGGGAGTATAATGAAATGATAAAAAATTTACAATATGACTTTAATATAATCAATGATTACTACATTGCAAATGAATTGTCCATAAGTAAAGAAAATACATTACTAATGGACATTACGGTACCAAAAATGAAAAAAAAAATAATACATGGATAATAAAACATTATGTAAATTGTACAAATTTGATTATAAAAATCAAACTTAACCCTGTAGTGTAAATGCTCTAAATTGAAAAAAAAAAAACAAACAATGAAATACTGAGGAATTGAAATTGACAAAAATTGGACGTTTAAAATGCGTATAAAAGAAACGGTAAATTAATTAAGGAAATTATCTGAGGGTTGAGAAAATACTTGATTGTAACCATTATTAATTTATAGAATAAGCAGTGAAATATTAGATATGTCCAAGATTTATAGAATAAGCAGCGAAATATTGGATAAGAAACAGAAAAAAAAATATTTTTGATGCATGGGTCGTAAGTGTAATTTGATATGGCATTAAGATTTATGGACAGACATCAGATTACCTACTTGAAAGATTACAAAAGTTCAAAATAAATTTATTAAAATTTTGTTGAGGGATAAATACAAAAAAAAAATAAAAACGGAAATACTCTTTAAAGAAATTAGAATTATGAAAACAGGGCAAATAAATTTAGTTATATTCACAAAATATTACTTTGACAGTAAATTTAACGTAAAAATATGCAAATTGGGTGAAATAAGATCTATAAAAAATAGTTATGAATTACCAGCTTGGAAAAATAATTATGGGAAGAGAAGACGAGTGTATTTTATACCAAATATATTCAATGATATTCCAAAAGGATTATTAAATTGTTTGAATAAAGAGCAGTTTAAGGAGAACGTAATAGCTGATCTCATGTTTTTTAATGATTATTTAAAAATATAAATTTAATAATATGAAATTGAATGAAAAATAGACTTATAAAACCATGAAAAGTTATTGCATAAATTGTGTATTAAGTGATAATCTCGCTATGATGTTCTAGTTGCTTAACTTCTTTGGGGTTTTGGCGGAGGGGGGGGGGGGGGTGCTTCGTGCACTGTCAATCTCTATTTCTATGTCTAATGTATGAAATACGTGTTTAATGTTAAAAATTTGCAATTTTTGAATGAGTAGTTAATGTATGGTGAGGTAATTAATGTTTGTAGCGTTCAGAATTATTGTTTATGATTTTCACACAAACTGTTTACCACAGTTTTGAGGGTTATATTTTGTAACTATTTGAAATAAAGTTATTATATTATTATTACACAGATTCTCTCAATAGAATTTTAATCTCAGTTGGCCATGGCGCTAAGACAATTGGTAGTTGCATAGGAGAACCAGAGATGGCGCCTTCTGTTTCCCTGTTGAGCGAGGAAGGCAGCTTCAGTCTCAGTTGACCATTGCGCTGCGAAAATGAGAACCGTGTCGAAAGTGAATGTGAACTCTCTACTATTAACCCAGAGTGTTAACCTAACCGATTTAGCGAGGTGAAATTCAACCAACACGCCAACCCTATGATCCTGAACGAATTTTTAACGTAACAACTACGCCTAAAAAAAATACACCTAAAAATATACCCTAAAAGCCGAACATCTGAGACAACTAAAAAAAAACATTAGTAAATTCCGCTCTGCCTCCAGACTGTATGAGTTTGCTTGAGTGTGGTATATGATTATTAATGTCGGCAGCAGATGGCGTGTTGTGTCTTGGCGAGCCTTGCCAGAAGTGACCGTGAACCCTTGACTGTTAACTGCTGTTAAAGTGTTAACCTAACATCTAAATTCAACCAACACACCAATCGTTTGCGCCTGAACGAATTTTTTACGTAGTAACAACTTTCACGATAACGTGACTATTTTTATGACTGCTTTTCTCGGTTCTGTTGGTGGACCGGAAGTAGCACAATGTGCGGAAGTTGCACTGATGTACCTACCTAACCCATTCAGCATCTCTTGTATCTCGTATAATTGGTTACCTGCTGTTAAAGTTCAGGCTCACCTACCGTATGAGCCTAAACGAATTTTTAACGTAGCAACTACTTTAACAGTAACGTGACTATTTTTATTACTGCTTTTCTAGGTTCGGTTAGTGGACCGGAAGGTGGACCGGAAGCTGCTGTTAAAGTGTTAATCTAACACTTAAATTCAACCAACATACCAACCCTTATGAGCATGAATGAATTTTGAACGTAGCAACTACTTTCACGTAACCTAACTATTTTAATTACTGCTTTTCTAGGTTCTGTTAGTGGACCGGAACATTCCACATTGGCCAGGAAGACTGTTTTTCTTTATACCGCTCCAGTTTCACTTAAGGCGCCGAGAAATTAATTAAACAAGCAAAACTCGAAGTCAAAATAGTTCCAGAAAAGGGTGATATCAAACCAAAAACCACAAGTGGTAAAGAATTCCGCCAAGTTACCAAATGCTTTGGCCGTTGCAATTGTAGATATCAACACGCAAAGCCAGGTTCAATGAATAGCCGTACAAAATTGGCGAATTGCCTTTTCGTTTCCCCTTTTTTTAGACTTCGTTCTTTCATTATGCTTCCAAACTTTTAGCAATGATCAATCGCTTCCCCTTCAAAGCAACAGCTCTAATACCCCTTACCCTCTAAAATTAAAAAAAAAAGTAAAGCCTTCTAAAATTGCACAAATAAACAGAATGGTCGCACAACGTTTCGAGATTTAAAGGCGGGTTGCCACCAAATGAAAGTTTGGAGCATCAAGCGCCATCGAGCGATATATAGTTCTCTCTAGCGCTTGCTCACAAAAAGCAGAGGAGTGCATAAAGAAATATCTTTAAACTCAACAAACAAGCCGCGTTCCTTCGGAATTATTGAGTAAAAATTTGGTACGCCCTCGTGCACCTGGGAGCAAGTTGTAAAACTTAACGATACTAATGTCACTAGATGGCGCTACGGAAAAATAAAAAGAAAATCTCCAGACGCCATCTAGTGACCCTAATAGCGTTAATCTTTACAGCTTGTTTCCACGTGCACGAGGGCGTACCAAATTTTTACTCAATAATTAAAGGGCATTTTGACATGCATGCTTTACTTTTGGATCACTTGCACAATAACTAAACACAAGAATTGCGGTAAGAATACGT
>JAHWFP010145320.1:0-12446 GCA_023313725.1 Lithobius niger
CGATTTGTGTTGATTGATGTTAGGTTTGTTTTACAATTTGTTCAAGCCTTTGTTCGTGTGACGTCTGGAAAGTAAAGAAGAGATCCAAACAAGCCAAGTAACGTTCGTAAAATCGGCTTACTTGGCTACCGCTGCCCTCGACTCCCTTACTTTCACTAACTCCAAAGGTCTTAGTGAAACTTCCGGTCCAGCCATTTGAGTTGAAGGATCAGTTTGTGTATTTTTGCTTTCGCGTAAGCAATGAAGAGCGCGTTTACGCATAACGACTCGCCTTTACATTCACGCAGCTAGAATTTAATCGCGCTGGCAAATGAATGTGTCATTGCCATGATAACAACGCTACCTGGATTAGCTAAATCCGGTATCATTTGAGTAAGTGCTTGCAGTCTTATAATCCGTGACAATAAGATAAAGAATTCCTCGCGACGAAACTATTTTCTCAGTGGCTTCTGAACTCACAAATTGAGTGTTTTAGTTGCGAGCCGGCAGAGTTAAAACCGTCGCCATGTTGGAATTCCAGATGATTTCTGTAGCTTCTAGCTGCGAGACGGCGAAAGCGAGTCGTTAGCATAAATGCGCCCTAAGGGCGGGTTTACGCAACGACTCGTCTTTGCATTCTCGCAGCTAGAAGCTAGAAATCACCTCAAATTCCAACATGGCGACGGTTTTACGTCTGCCGCCTCGCAACGAAAACAGCAAATAACGTGTGTTCAGAAGCGTTTGGAAAAATTATTTCGTCATGAAGAATTCTTTATATTATTGGCACGGATTATAAGACTGCAAGTGTTTACTCAAACGATGTCGGATTTAGCTAATCCATTTAGCGTTGTTACCATGGCAATGTCACCTTTGCTATCGCGATTGAGTTCTAGCTGCGAGAATGCAAAGGCGAGTCGCTGCGTAAACAAGCCCTAATTTTGTCCTGTTATCAAATAGAAGCGTTGGTTTCATTTTAAGCCACTAAGGTCATTAGGTAAACACCCTTTTGTCCCGAGTTTCTGTGTTTTAAACTTTCATCAACAACAGTCTTAGGTCCTTCCGTGGGAAGAGTATCATGGCAACTGCTCGAATTCGTCTTTGTGCAAACGTTGAGTTACCGCACGATTTTTCGCTGTTTGTAAGTTATGAAAAAAATTCTATCGTCGAACGAATGATACGTTTGATGCCTGTGACGAAGCTGAATATGAAAACCGAAATGAATGTAAGCGTTGGTGGGTAGTAACGAATTGCTTCGCGCCCGAAGTTTTTATCTAGTCGCTAGCTTGTTCGGCATCGTGCCTGGCTTTGCTATAGGTGTAGTTATGGTTAACCAGCAAAAAAATATAAAAAAAAAACAGGCTGAAAACCAGAAAAGGGTGTGGCTTTGTTGTTGTGCGGTCCATTTTACATCATAATTAACTTGCTTCTCGATAGTGTTGTTTTGTCAGAAATATTTTGAAATTCTTTTAGCTTTCGCGAATTACACATTTTGGTTTTTTTGTCGTTGTGGTTGACTGAAAAGTTATGTATTTCGTTTTGTACTGTAAGGGCGCGTTTACGCAAGGACGATTTTCTCGCTCACTACTTTCACTTGGTCAATACTAAATCTGCTGGCTGCTTCTCGCCTTTGTCGGAGAATGCGGCTTTCAAGTTGTCTATACGTAGTAACCATGGCAACCACGCGGACGCAAATTTTCTCCTCGTGCCTCGCGACACGACGTACGATGCTTGCAACATTTGAGCGTCGATTTATGACAACAAGAAAACAATTTTTACTGCAGTACACGACGACGGACAGATTCCTGAATACCGACATTCGAAGGTTTGGCTTCGAATCGATAACTCCGAAATGGACGCCATGTTGGATTTTGAATTCTCGCTGCGAGTAGCTATTTATTCTGCCGTTGTTTGATCACTGCTAGGAGCTGTTTTTTCAGCGAGAATAGCAAATTTTGGAAATAGCGTGAAATGGCAACAATGTTGTAGCAATGTTTTAAATGACTGTTGCACTTTGTTAGTGTTGTTATTTATAATACGTTTAATTTGTTGTCTATTACCGCAATCATTTAACAGAAACGGGAAATAAATCGTAAATAAATAACGGTTGCCTAGCAAATAGCTTTCGCCGAGCGAGAAGGTCTCGTTGCGTAAACGAGCCCTAATAGTATGCGACCAGTTATGTATCTGAATTCCTTACTCATACTTTGCTACGCTTGAGCAGTTTTCGTGGGTTCTATGGTCGTACTTCTCCTGACATGTTTAGTTAATCAGACCATTTAATGGAAATCACTGCCTGTAATACAAAAATAAAATAATCTAACACAATAATTTGCTAAGAGCGAAAGTGAACATAAGCAGCAGCAGTGAGCATCAGCGGTAGCAGCATAGCAATTGAAAAGCCACGTTTGTTCGTTTTTAGTCTTCTGTACAGCCGAAAGGGCTGACTAATGCAACGTCCGTCTCTCAGTCCGTCGCCGAGTTTTCACCGTTAGATCCAGCGGTCAAAAAACGCGGCAAATTAAAACATCACACGGCCACACTTCGCGTTTTTGTTTGTACATCTAATGGGCTTTCTCGACGTTACCCAATGAAATAATAACATTTGATCGTCGCATTAAAATCACTACGGGAAGACAAGCAGCCATAATAACAAAAGGATTTTTTTTTTAACGCCACACATTAATTTCAGTTAAAATAGTCTCGACACCGTGTTGCATGGATGAATAGGCACACTCTCGAACCAAATTCTCCGTTTATAGCTACTACTTACGAAATTAAAACGGCAGGTAAAAATTAGACTTAAAAGCTGACAATGACGCCTAAAATCTAAAACACATTTTTAACCGACTTTTTAGGTTATATAAAAAGAGAGCGCTGTTACAGTGCGTGATACAGAGGTATATGCGTCTCACCATTTTTGAAAGTGGCGGAAGTGTACAGAAGACTGGTTACGACTCAGGTAATCGGTGCAGCCTCAAGGAGCACGATTTACCCAACTGACAAAGCCCCAACAACTGCAATAATAGAAAGGCATAACAATGGCACCAATAGGTTCAATTTATTTCTAGCGAGCCTGGGCCATGTGTCATGCGCTCGGCTACAATAATAAGGCTTTCAGACAAAACAGAAATGCAACTAACACTATGACCAAGTAAATAATGGACCCCAGAAGCCCCTAAGACTCCTGAGGCGCAGCCATACTGTCTTGCACAACACACCGTCACTGTCTTGCACTGTTTTGTAGCCGTCACTACGCAGGCACTGCTGATAAGTCACTCCACTGCGCACAAGGACAAGCCTTCCTGCAATCACCACTGTGCGTATAACCAACAACACTGCTCAAAACATAGCCTGTGTCCTCGCTGCGCACGGAAACCGCATATGATATTACACGTAGACAGCCCGACGCACAAGCAGATGACAAGCACAGCATCCCTGAATAGTACAGCATCATAACCATAACAATGGCAACAGGAGAACCATTTTTTTATGAGTACAAACGTACTCAGTGTCTGTGGAATACGTTACCGTATGTGCTAATCAGGTAGTACTCACACCTCCTTAAACGGCTTTGCGAGTATTTGTTTCACTGAATATTTCACTGAGTATATCCCGCTTACTACCATGGTGGAAGGTAGAAGAGGAGATGGTGTTATCGAGGAAGAGGGCTATTACCGGTGTCACCACCTCTTCACTTACCGGTATCACTTACCTAGTATCATCACCTCTTCCTCGATAATACCCCTCTTCCTCGACAAAACCCCTTCTTCCTCTTCGTTGTACGCATGCGCAACTTGCTGAGCTATGCATAAAACAGATACTAACTACCAGTTAACAGCAGCGGCTTTTGACTCGTATATATACCAGCAGGAGAACTCGACATATTCATTATGAATTTCGTATTTTTACATCAAACTTTATAACTTTTTACGCTAGTATCTTATAATTTTTCTTCAGCGATCTATTGGCATAAATAATTTTAATGTTTACCGCATTAGTCTTTTAGTTTTTCGATCCCATGGTAATTATTATACAGTGATTAAAAATTACTATAGGAACACAGCGCCATCTCTCGGCGGTTTTCAGCAATGCTTGGTTGATGCGGCGCGTTAACAGGAAAAAAAAGTCACCGACGGCAGCATCGCCTATAACTTATCGTTGGAGACAAATAATTTTATGAACTGATAGATTGGTACTCTAATAAAACGTAGCATTACGTTATAAATATGAATAAACACAAATAATGAGCTTAATCCTTTTGTTATTATTTATTTTGAATTGGGGTATACTCCAGTAAAACAGCCCTCTGCTTTTGTGTATAATAAGGCTAAAAATGTTTTCGCACTCAGCCTATAGCCAGACTAAAATTAACTCATGCTAATTAATTTGAAATTTGAAATTAATCTGAAATTATATAATTGCAAAATAATTAGCATTCGTTAGTTTTAATGTCAGGTTATAGACCTCGTACGAAAACAGTAGCCGTATTATCCACAAAAGCTCTAGGGCTATTACTACTGAGTATATCCCACTTGCTATCATGGTGGAAGGTAGAGGAGCGGGGTATAATCGACCTAGTGTGGTATAATCACCCGATTATACACCGGGGCATATATAATCGGGGTGATTATACTACAGTACCTTTTCGTTGTGTGCATGCGCAACTTACCGAGATAAGCTTAAAACAGACGTCAGATGCTAGTCAATGTCTGCAGCTTTTGACTCGCATATATATAAAACTCGACGGATTCATTACGATTTTCATATTTTAACGTCACACTTTATAATTTTTTAGGCTAGTATATTATAATTTTTTTTCGGCGATCTATTGGCATAAATATTATTAATTTTTACCGTATTAGTCTTTTAGTTTTTCGATCCCATGGTAATTAGCCTATTAGCAAACGATTAAAAATTAGTACAGGAACACACACAGTGCCATCGCTCGGCGGATTTCAGCAATGTGTAGTTGATGCGGCGTGTTTAAAGGGAGAGTGTCGCCGACGCAGCATCGTCTGTAACTTCTTGTTGGAGACAAATAATTGTATGAACTGCTAAACTGATAAGCTAATAAAACGTAGCATTACGTTATAAATATTAATAATAACACAAATGTTTAGTCCTTTTGTTATTATTTATTTTGAATTGGAATATACTCCAATAAAACAGTCCTCTAGCTTTTGTGGATAATACGGCTAAAAATGTTTTCGCACTCAGCCTGTAACCAGACTAAAACTAACTCATGCTAATTAATTTGAAATTATACCCCTCGCGCTACGTGCTCGGGATATAATTGCAAAATAATTAGCATTCGTTAGTTTTAATGTCAGGTTACAGGCTTCGTGCGAAAACAGTAGCCATATTATCAAACGTAATATCCCAAGAGCTAAGGAAATTATCAGATAATTTTTTCACCTCGAGTGTTTTGGCCCCTATAAACTCACGAGTGCTATTAAGGCAGACATTAATTTCCCGAGTGCATATCACGAAGGAAATTATCTGCCAATAAATAGCACGCGTGAGTTTAATGGGCCAAAACACGAGTGTTGAAAAAAATTTGATAATTTCCAATAGCTCGCGGGGTATTTAGTTAGAGAATTTCACGTCATATTTCAGTATTCAGCACTCTAAATTTCGTAATGCAACATTTAAAATTTTTTATAAAAGTCGCGCTGCCGTCCAAATATTGGCGCGCCGATTGGCACTACGGCTGCCAGGAATAAAATTGATATTCGCCGCCGCTGAAGAATTTTTCATTGGCGCACACCTCCAAACTTTTTACTTTAAACAATTCCGTAATATTAAATTAATAAATGCAGTACATAATTTTATTTTTTCTAAAATTACAAGAGTAAATAAAAAAAAAACCAATCAAATACGTACTGTAGTGGAGCGTAATAAATTTCAAAATGGTGCTGAGAATTTGTTGCTAGGTTACGTTAACGTTAGGCCTAACGACGCAGTCCGGCTAACGACGAGCTTCGCCGCCGGATTCTACGTGTGGCTGCAGGCGTTGCTAGGTTACGGAAACGAACTTCCGGATTGTTTGTGGTAGGAAAATATATACTTTTATTTTAAATGAATTCAACAAAGTTATCGTAACGTGTCAACTGTGTAACGTTTGAAGCGAGTGACTGCCAAAAGCGTATCAACTTCTGAAAACGCTCGCCATGTTTTGCACGGTTTAGCATTACGCTGCGTCGACCAATGAAAGCTGCAGGATATTGCCTAACTGATTTAGTTTTAAATTTAGCCAATCAACATCGACTTACAGTGATAATCACGCAGTAGCTTTTGAAAGCTACTGCGTGATTATCACTGTAAGTCGGTTGTGATTGGGCGAATTTAGTACACGATCAAGTGAGCAAATTTCGGTCAGGGAAATTCTCCACAAAATCTCTAGGGCTATTACTACTGAGTTTATCCCGCTTGTTATGTGCAATCGATCTAGTGTGGTATAATCACCTGATTAACCGGGGTATAATCGAGGTGATTATACCCCGGGACCTTTTCGTTGTACGCATGCGCAACTTGCCGAACTAAGCTTAAAACAGACGCCAACCAGTAGTTAATGGCCGCGACTTAGTGTATAACAGCTGCAAAACTCGAAGTATTATGATTTTTGTATTTTAACATCACACTTTGTAACTTTATAGGCATAAATAATTAAGATATTTACCGCATTAGTCTTTTATATATTTTCGATCTCATGACAATTATTAGCAAACGATTAAAAATTAGTGTAGGTACACACACAAAGCCATATCGTGGCGGATTTCGGCAATGCGTGGTTGATGCGGCGCGTTTAACGGAAGTAAGTCGCCGACGCAGCATCGCCTACAACTTCTCGTTGGAGACAAATAATTTTACGAACTGATAGAATGGTAAGCTAATAAAATTTAGCATTCCGTTATAAATATTAATAAACACCATGAATGTTTCCCTTTTGTCATTATTTATTTTGAATTGGGATATACTCTAATAAAACAGCCCTCTAACTTTTGTGGATAATACGGTTAAAAATGTTTTCGCACTCAACCTATATAACCAGACTAAAACTAACTCGTGCTAATTAATTTGAAATTATACCCCTCGCGTTATGCACTCGGGATATAATTACAAAATAATTATCATTCATTAGTTTTAATGTCAGGTTACAGGCTTCATGCGAAAACAGTAGCCATATTATCGACAAAAGCTCTAGAGCTATTACTACTGAATATTTGTTCACCTGAATATTAGTCGGCAATTGTGCAGCCATGTCGCTGTCATCCCATCCATCCTTCGTAAATGAAATGGTCCAATCGCTATCACGCAGATCACACCGGAGTAATATATAAATTAGCAGCCGTGTCGTCTAAGCCTCGCAGATCGCATAACGTTTCATGCGGAAGACCATTCCCCAATCACCTCTGCTTCAAAACAGATTGATATGGTCGAAATTTAAAGCTTCGCATTGACGAACTGCAGCCAAGGGTAATGGCGCGATGCGATTATCTCGAAATGTCATCAAACGAAATGGACATTAAATTTGGTTTGTTTGTTGGCGTATTTGGGATGTTGTTACGTGTGTCAGTCGTTAATCCCACCGACCTTATAGGTGGAATCCCGCTGCAATCGCAGGAAACAAATCGTTAATTCGTTTCGCCTGTTCGGGGAAATGTCTATTGATTGGGAACGTGTTATCTAATTACAGCAAGTGATGAAGCCATAAGCTCATTGTGGTCAAACGAGCGTTTGCAATTAGACGAGTGTGGTTTGGATACACGCCATGTTTGCAGGCGAAAATGGTTACTCGATGGAAAATTACTGGTAATCAAATACAAATTGGTCCTATTTCCGTTTATATTCCGTTTATATTTTTGGTTTGAAACCGATTTTAATACTTCCAGTTAAGTTTAGGTTATATTTACTAGGCAGTACTTTTTGTTCCACTGTCATGGACGGATTGGCAGTACAGCATGAACGGCCAATGGGTCAGCAGTTGGTAGTTCATTTTATTCCTTTACCTTTTTCTGCGAATTTTGAAATATTTTTTTAAACAAAATTAAATGTCGTTAATCCTGTGGTTAGCGATTGTTGTTTGTCAAGGTTCACAAATATGCTAAACAAACTTATGTGTGACCTTTATTAGAAGATGGTTATAAAGTGGGGGTGGGGTGTGGGAAGGGGTGCTATGATGGGATCAGAGTGGTGGAATTGTTACTGTTGTGTGTGGATGGTGGTCTGGATGTTAGGTTAGTTTGTAGTATTGAGCGATAAGCGTATTGTGCTTCTAGGCCCATTAAAACTTCAACTTCAAAAGTGCCAAGGTACGAGACCTATGAGGCCAAACATAAAATCGCCGCTCATTATCAAGGACCACGCTAGTGTTCCGCGTGTCATGTTCAATAGTAAGACTTCATTTTAAGAAAGTCAATGTTCAACCCCAGCATGGTTACAGTAATTAAATCGATGGTGAGAGTAATTAAATATGAGGCCACACAGCCTACAATTTGGTGAAATAGACGGTCTTTGCGCCCTGAAACCATTATAGCTGAAATCTCAATAAAATGTGTCACATGGGTCTAAATCAAAAAAGGATGTAAAGGTCGTTGATTTTAAGCAACAGAAGTAGTATTGATAAAAAGTTCTGCAACCGAGATAAAATATTTAAGTGACTGATCTGTGTGAAATTTGTCATTCGGTTTACATTCAACTGGGAATCCCGCCAGTTTATATGGTTTTACTGTTGGAGAGGAGCTATAACGGCTAATATTGCAATAATGTGTAATGCTAAATCTATGAGCGTTGCGAGTACGCCACTTGCATCCAAAAATTCGTCCCCCATTGTTGGTAACATTGTCAAAGAAACGCAAAGGATGTGTCTGTCGTAACTGTGTATCCTGTGTGTGCCTCTACCCGTAGAAATTTGCGTGCGCCTCTACCCGTAGAAATTTGCGTGCGCCTCTACCCGTAGAAATTTGCGTGCGCCTCTACCCGTAGAAATTTGCGTGCAGTGGTGAGGTTCTGCAAAGATACTAGACGCTTTGTTTTTTAGTGAGGTCATGTTGTATGGAGCCTGGTCTCTAATACCACCAAGTCCTTCCTCTTTCCATAGTATGTCTTTCGTAGGCTTTATTTGTTTTTAATATTTTCATTCATGTGTTGTATGGTTTGGATAGTCTATCAAATAATTTAGTTGTAATTTTACATCGAGCGCATGACTACGGGTCTGTATGCTCTAATAAAACATAATAATAATAATAACATAATAATATAATACAAAACAAAAACGTCAAGTGTGCCGTAAAAAAAGGGGTTATATGATTGAAGTTGATTTTTACTTGTTAAAATGTTGGTGATTTTTATTTGAAATAATCAAATGTACAATTCAGAAAATTGCATCTGTTTAAGTGCTGTTGTGCTTTACGTAACGTATATGATTGGTAAAGCACAACAGCACTTAAAGAGATCCAATTTTCTGAATTGTACATTTGATTATTTCAAATAAAAATCACCAATTTTTATCCGTGTGCATTTTAACAAGTAAAATCAACTTCAATCATATAACCCCGTTTTTTACGGCACACTTGACGTTTTTGTTTGTAATCCGTGTACGTTTTTTACGGCTATGGTGTCGCGCTATAAAGGTTTATGCATACAGTCGATTGTTGCATGCATGAAGAATGGATCTGGGTCTGCGGCCTTGTAGTGCTGGAAACACCGGTTCTCGTCAGATCCTCTAAGTTAAGCAGCATTGGGCTGGATTGATACTTGGGTGGGTGACTGCCTGGAAATCTGGCTGTTGCAGATATAGGGCCTTAGGGCTTCGGGCAGATGACCAGGTGCGGTTAACGCTCGTTAAACCCTTTGAATGGATCTGGAGTTTGCTGAGTGGCATTGTTCCCTAAATACAATGGTTAAAACAATGTAAAACAATCAAAATGATCGTTAAGGGTCCTGTAACTCCGGAATGGATCGACCAATTGAAAAAGTGGTCCCTGTAAGGTTGAAGCCCACGGAAATTTCTGGCTCAGATCATGTTTCAGATTTTAGGTAGGTGCAGTAGTTTTTTCTGAAACCGTGTCAACCAAGAAGAACAAGAACCAGAACAACAACAAGAAGTGAACAGTTTTCTAATTTACGTGTGGCTTCCCACGTTTACTTTTGCACGGAATTGCATAAATGTTGGTGTAAAGTTTGGAAAAGTTGCCATCTACTATCAGGCCAAGTTTGGTCGAAATATATTGAATAGAAACGGAGAAATTAATAGTTTTAGTTTTGCTGGAGAGAGGACTTCCATCATCTAGACACACGTTAGTGTGTCGCCGCCAAGTAGACGTTTCATTGTTGTTGGAGCTTAATTGTTAGAGCGTAATTGTTAGAGTGTAATTGTTGTCAGATGGCGGCTTACTAGACTGTGTCTTTTAACTGAAACCAACTTTTACGTGATTTCAGCATACTGGTGTAAATTCCCCATGCGGTAGAAATCTTTGCAAATCGTTTGAATCAGGTGTCTTGGTCCAGTAACAAAGAAAAACTCAACATGAAAATGTGGGAACGTGTCCTTCATGGAGAGAAAGTGTCCTCAATAACGTTGATTTGTGTTACTGGTGACTAGTAACTAGTGACTAGTAACTAGTAACTAGTCCGCAGGCTTCCATGTTAATTCTCATTCCGTGTTAACGACACGTCTACAGCTCATTAGGTAAAGTTGCCAGGTATAAATTTCGGCAGACAGGTCATATGGGGAAGTGCGTTTTTCTAAAATGGGGGTTGCAGCTATAGAAGCACGTGGTCATGAAGTGGCTCGTAAGTGCAAAACTACTGTTGTAACCATTGTTTGTATTGTCATCCAACAGTAGATTATAACACGCTTATCGTTTCAGTACCTAATTGTCAGAATTCATTGTTGTTGCAAATAGGTGGTTCACGAAGAGACGGAGTATCTTTTATTGCAAAGGTTTGATCGTTTTTTTTCCCCACCAAATGCAAATCGTATTTTTTTTTTTACGGTACGCGAATTCAAAATTAATTATATGTCCCACGACCTGAATAAATTTCTCATTACTGGTTCAATAAGACACAGGGTATCTTTTATTGCATAGGAATTGATTAGGTCCTTGCAATTACCATACTGTTACGCTTGTTATTAATTTATTTGGAATGACAATAGCAAATGTGAAAATTATGAGAACATTCATACAATAAAATACCTCCAGACAAAAAAGGTAGGGGTGACAATTACACCGTGGGATATTTTGTACATTCACAGGCCTATGAAAGTCGTGATATCCACCCAAAACCAAAACTGGTAAGAGAAGACGCCAAGGTTATAAAAAGGGTCGGCCTTTCAAAGTAGTGATATCATTCAACCAGGGAAAGGCCACCAAGGTTAATCCTATTAGCCAAGTTAATCGCACCGAATAATACTTTGGACGTTAAATGAAAACTTGAAGATTGCTACCGCTAGTAGCAATCTTCTAGTTTTCATTTAACCTTCAAACTATTAGTAGGTACGATTAACTTGGCTAATACGATTAACCTTGGCGGCCTTTCCCTGGTTGAATGACATTACTACTTTGAAAGGCCAACCCTTTTTGTAAACTTGGCGGCTTTTCTTACTAGTTTTGGTTTTGGGTGGATATATATACATCGCCGTGTATGGTAATAATAATAAGAAATAAAGAAGGAAAAGTATATATTGTGTGGTTGGGAAGTTTACCTCGTAATTAGTTGTAAGCTTACACTGAGTGCATGTCTTCAGGTCTTTACGTTCAAATAAGACCGAAAGAAAGAAAAAAAAAGGGTAAAGTTACTTCCTGTGTAAGCAATGCGTTGAATCTTGGCGATAAGGATGCTGTCTGCATTACTGAGCTAAAAATAGCACTGCTCTTTTATTAAGGACAGAGCTTATTACGTCAGAGTGACACTGATACGTCTGACGCATCCTAATTGTTTATGGTAGTATATCACTTGTAATCTCTTGTATTCATAGAAAATGCATTGAAATTTTCTTGAAACCGGCAGGGACGTACACATTTGAAAAGTACCTTTATTACTAAAACAAAAAGCGAAACAACGGGCGACTGAGCACAAGTTCATTATCAAAAATGCACCAAAAAAGTCACAAAAACATCGCACACTCAATTAAAAAAGAACAATAAATCACTAACTAGGCCTTGGACAAAAAAGGATACAAAAAAAAAATACAGGAGAAATAATATCAGAAACAAAACCCACGAGGGAGAAAGAATACAGCAAGCTTCAGCCAATCAAAGTAATGATATCAGTACATCCGCCCGAGCTTTTCCGCCTCGCGCTTTTCCGCCCGAGCTTAGAAAAAAACAAAATGAAAGCATAGGAGTTGATTGTGTTTTGGTGGATAAGCAACTTGACTAAACCGGAAGTTTAAGACCGCGGCGTCAAAGGACGTATCGCCACGCCAATCGGCACTCGCGGCCGCGCGATCGGAAATTTACACC
>JAHWFP010145322.1:0-22542 GCA_023313725.1 Lithobius niger
ATCGGCTGCGAGTCGAAATCGAAGAGTGACATCAGTCGGCATTAATGTCTGCGTGTTCCAGCAAAACAATGGCGGTCTCCGTGTCATGTTTTGGTGATGCAATAATTAAATTGTTGTATCGGACGTACGTAACGTATTCTTACCGCAATTCTTGTGTTTAGTTATTGTGTAAATGATCCAAAAGTAAAGCATGCATGTCACAAATGGATGTATTTGCCCTTTAATGTGTCACCGAACAGGAAACTCGCTATTAAAGCTGTGTTCATGAAGACAACAACACGTATGAAATGTAATGAAAGTAACGTAAAGAATCCAATTCAGTCAAAGTTTCAAGAAAATGTATGCTTTTGTTTATTTATTTTTTAATTCTTAAGAAGACCAAACAAGACGGCATTTCACAATTTGGCAAATTAATTTGTTAAATTTATTTAGTTTTGTTGTCTTACCGGTTCCGTTTAGTCGAGACTAGTTACAAGTCACTATCGAAAATAGCATTTTGAAAGCACCAACATTTTTCTTTTTTTTTCTTTCTTTTACAGAAGATTGTTTCGATCTGTGACACTGTTTACAGTGCAATCTTGGTGCAGCGTAAAAAAAATAACAATAATTTCTAATCCCTCCCCCACCCCCATATCACGCACTTTTTGGTTTAAGACCTATCCTTTCTCCTAGTATGAACTTGAGACAAAATATAATAGATGTTATTAGGAGACACAGCATAAATTCTGAAGTATTACTTTTTTTTTAATTACATCGAACTTTTTGTCATGCTACCAATGCCTAACGAGTTATTACTAATGCATTCTATCGCCATACAGCTCGAATTCTATGTCCTTTGCTATGTGCCCAGTTCGATCTGTCCTTCAGCTAACCACAATCCTTTTCCTCTTCTGCTCGACGCACAATGTACCTCGCCCTGCGGATTAAATGTACCTTGCCCTGCGGATTAAATTTACCTCGCCCTGCGGATGAAATGTACCTCGCTGTGCGGTTTAATATACCTCGCCCTGCAGATTAAATGTACCTCGCCCTGCGGATTAAATGTACCTTGCCCTGCGGATTAAATGTACCTTGCCCTGCAGATTAAATGTACCTCCCCCTGCGGATTAAATGTACCTCGCTGTACGGTTTAATATACCTCGCCCTGCAGATTAAATGTACCTCACCCGGTGGATTAAATGTACCTTGCCCTGCGGATTAAATGTACCTCCCCCTGTGGATTAAATGTACCTCGCTGTGCAGATTAAATATACCTCGCCCTGCAGATAATGTACCTCGCCCTGCGGATTAACTGTTTAGAGGTTTAACTGTTCTTCACTGACCTTGTATTAACCCTTCAATCATTTTGTTTGATTAGCGACGTGCACGTAGCATGTGCGTGGAGTTACTATGTTCTAATCCTTCTTGCTGATAGCAATCCGCACTACCCTATCACATGCTTTATAAAATTATGACCGCAAAATCCAAGAACCGTGACCTTGAGATCCTTGTCAACAGTTCATACAAGTTCCACGATAATGCCGAATTAATATCGGCAAAGTTATGAAAAACGCCAATATTGGTTAAATATTGGTTATCATAAGCAATATTTAACATACAAGTATCGCCAGCATCGTTGCACTTGCGTCGATTGTGACAACATCAAAAGCGAACCTGGTACAATAAAACCGAGTCAAGTGTTTGTTGCTAGATCGATGGAACTAGCAACTTTGTGCCAGCAATATTGTATCAGTGACAATTCAGTAACTTTATCACGTCAGAACTTTTAATTTGAAAAGAATCAACAATTAATATTATTATTTTACTGCCTACCAAAAGTGCCCAACTGGACACTCACACCTGACTTCCGGGCTTTAATGAGCAAGCCGGACTTCTCACCCATTGTTGTTATTAATGACCTCAATTGTGAGGATAACACTTTTATTGTAATTTACCATTAAAATAAATCAAGACACACGGTAGTGTGTCATCCGCCAAGATTAACGATAATAATTAACGATAATAGCCATATAAATATACATATGAGGTTTGGCTGTTTACAGCCATCTGAGGATAAATAACAATGCGACAGAAAAGGCTGACACTTGTTTGATCGGAAGACTTTGGTCGCCTGACAACATAAAGTCACTGATGGTGACACAGCTTACCATTTTTGTTGTTGAAAAAACGACGTGAATAACGTTGATATTTGCCTAATTACTTACTGGCTACTAGTAACGTTTTTCTTGTATCACGAAAATAAATTTTTCCATGCGGTGAATAAAGCCAGTTCTTAGCTCAGTAAGCAATTTTCATATATTTCATTCAACCTTCGAACTATTACTCGGTGGGATTAGCTTGGCGAGAGGTTTTGGTGTTTAGTATCACGACTTCACATGGCCGAAAAGCTTGGCGGGAATCCTTAACGTTGGTTTTTTTTTTTGGTAGATTATTATCTTCTACATAATCTAATGCGCTTAATTGGGATCACTTATCAAATTCATCATGCACTATAATGAAAGAGGACGAGCAGGTTCATTCTTGGCACGGAAGAAAAGAAAAAGGGCGAGCGGCCAACAATGTGCCATGTAACAATCAGTTACATTTAATGCTCAAAGGGTTTATAGCGTTAACCGCACCCGGTCATCTGCCCGACGAAGCCCTAAGGCCCTATGTCTGCAACACCCGGAATGGATTCTCAGGAGGTCACCCACCCAAGTACCAATCCAGCCCAATGCTGCTTAACTTCGGTGATCTGACGAGAACCGGTGTTTCCAGCACTGCAAGGCCGCAGACAACATTACATTTAATGAAATATTGCTTCAATAATGCTGGCTATTAGAGCTGAGTTGAAAAGATTCAAAGTTGGTTGAGTGACAATTACTGCAAGCACTTATCGGGCAATTCAGCCACATTGAGAATAAGAGTGAAAACCTTATTTACTTCCCTAACAACACCAAACACCAATGGTTCCAAGGAAGGGGGAGCAGGGGTGGGGGGTATTTAGATCATACATTGGGAGAATGCGGGTGGGGGACCCCCGGGGACGGGATCCCGCAGGAGGGGAAATCTGACCACGCAATGGGGGAATGTGGAGGGATGGGGGACACGTGGGTGCGGTAGGGGGCCGTTTTCATTTCGTGCTGCCAACTGGCTAGACCGGCATCTGTTACACCACGGGTGCAGCTAGTTAGTATTTTTGTACGCACAAAGTGAAACACACGATTAATTAAAAAAAACACTAAACAAACCTTGTACGACACGTAGATTATGTCACAAGTACGGCATGCAAGTAATGTTTACGTTCAACGTCAAATGGATTAATTTTAAGACTGCAGAAGGAATTGAATAAACTCAGATAGAGAGAAAACTAACGATATCGTAAAAGAAAACAATATATTATACCTCACGCAGTTTTCTTACTATGGCGTAATAACCCAAAACTATTTTGAAAGTGGATTTCAAACAACCAATAGAAAGGAACATGCGGAGAAATAAGAGGTGAAGGTACCTTTATGAACTAACTCATATGGTAGAGGATATCTTAACCATTTAATACCGACCGTTTTTAATAAAATCCCCTTTTGCCATAGAAATTGCAATTGCAAACACTTGTTGAAAAGAGAAAAAAAATTATTGATATTAGAACAATAGGAATAACAACATTTTCACAAAGATTAAAATAAGGTAGATTAGAACATTTTATGTTACCTATATAAATAACTTGTGTATAGAAACCAATAACAACTTGTAATCGTAACAAAAATCTGGATTACGTTTCATTTATTTTACCATTGTAAATAACTCGTATGTAGTTTTTAATACGTAGAGTTTTTATTAACTTAAGCATATAAATTATGCAAAACCTGTTTGTTGTCATGCAACCAGCAAACATGTATCCTACACATACAACCTCCTTGAGTTTCGTGTGGTAAATTCAATAAATTTTTATTATTATATTAATAAATGAGAAAATATTGGAATAAATGAATCGCCTTAAACAAGAAAACTATTTAAAAAAAACACGCAAATTAAAAGATTACAACTTATAGAAGATAAAATGCGAAACCTTACAAAGGATAACACCGACACTACAGACCTGGCAGCAGCAGTCGATAAAATATAACAGAGTCAAGAGGAAACTGTACTGGTCAATGCAATAGGAACAGGATATGAGACTGAGATATGAGTGGTTGAAATGAACGAAAATTCACTCCAACGACTACTCCTGACGCCAATGATAGATTTAAAATATGAAGGTTCGTAAAAACGGGATCTATCTTTTCATAATGGAGGGATGGATTGATGCTTTTTCACACCGACACGGAAAGCAATTGCTAAAATTGTACGACTGTTTGCATAACCAAGTTCAGAATTGACATTGATCGAAACGTATTGCGTGGGAAGCAATAAGACGACGGACGTCTCAAATACTGTATTAATCTTGATGTCAGAACTGAATATTATATCTTCGAATTCAAACATTAAATTTAATACACTTTATGAGGCATTCATCTTGTTATTGACGTCATTTCTCATTTTTTGTAGGGTATGGAAGGTGATCGACAAAATTTTTATGAAAGAATGATATAGGAATAAATGTATCATAACCAAAAAAAAAAAAAAAAACGCTTACGTTAAAATTGTTTGGTAAGTTTTTGAACTTAGACGTACGATGTAAAAGGTGTAACATTTTTACTGCAGGCTTTTTAAAGATGCTTGGCCAAAAAGCCCAAAACTACCTTATACGCACAATAGTTAACAGAAGAGTATGTAAATAACTAGATACACACTCATAAGCCAGCATCATTGCATCAGCGTTGATTTTGACATCATCAAAGGCGAACCTGGTGTGGTGAGTATGAGTCACGTGTTTGTTGCTATTTCGATGGACCTAGCAACATTGCATCCGTGACGATTCATTAACCTTATTATGTCAGATCTTTTAATTTGACAATCGACAATTATTATTATTATTAGAAAATGAGAAAATACTGGAAAGAAGGAATTTCATGGTACGAGAAAATTAAGAAATAAAAGAGAAAACACAAGAATTCAAAGATTACAACTTGTAGAAGATAATTGCTTGTTGTCCTGTACCTTTCCTACGTCCAATTTGATTTTTATTGAGCATGTTATTTTTTAAAGTAGATTTCAATTTTTGTTTCAAAAAAATTCTATTATCTAATTAATACGTAATGTAATGATATCAGTCTGTAATTGTTTAAATCATTCGCATTACCTTTTATGTAAACTGGTCGTATAATTTGTTTTTTTAGGCTATCTGGCCAAATTTCTTCTGTAATTATGCTGTTTATTGAAATTACCGTAAATTCACATATTTTTCTTTTGTTGCTGCAAAACGTTCCATTAAAACACCTTCATGTCCACAAGATTTTTTATTTCAATTTATTATTAATAGGATATCATACATATTTGCTTCTATTATCTGCATTGTTTAATTCGCCTTGTTATTTTGTTTATATACTTTATAGTTTTTTAATGCTATTATTAGTTCTAATATTTTTATTCTTACTCTTCAGAGTTTGTTTAAGACAAGGTATACATGTGATTTTCAAAGTGCTCAGAAAATTAGTTACATGTAGTTTGAAATTTTCTGAGAAATTCATCTTTATATGCGTCTCAATATTCATTTATTAGTATCTTTACCAATTATTTGGTTTATTTTATTCCGTGTTCTAAGAAACATGTGTCATTATGTTTTAAGAAACAATTCCCTTAATAATTTTGTTTGGTTGTCTAATATCTAGTTTTTTGTATTTATCAGTTAATTCATATAATTTTCTGTTACCATCATATTTTCCATTTTTTATGGTGTTCCTTAGAAAAATCTTTTCATTAGTATTTTTGTAGTACTTCCTCGTTCATTCTCCTAAGCGTGTTTTTATTACGTGCATTTTTTTTGTTACACATTTTTTTTAGTAAATTTGTGTTGCTACTTCTTCAATTTTAGTATATATGTCATTTGAATTATAGTGTGCGCGGCCTATCTTGAGTTCGCCCCAGAACGACACAGATAATCAATTGTGTGTTTTTGGTAGCAGAGTGCCTTGTTGATATCCAAGATGGTTACAAAAACAATGGCGGCCATCGATTAATGTCGCCCCATCCAGGAAAACGTAGCCGCTCATAAAATACCTGCAGGACTCAAGATAAACCGCGTACACAATAGTTATACCTTGCAATATTTTTCAATTTACACTGTTTAATTTTTTAATGATCTTTTTATTGTTATATTAATTTTTTATTATCATAATCATTTGACTCACTTACTTTTACATTATTTTTCTTGTTGTTGTCACAAAGACTTATAGCTGTATAATAATCACCTGCAAGTTTTACTGCTATAACTGCCATTTTACAATCAAGCTTTTCTAGTTTTGTAAAAATTAGATCTTAACACGATTTTGTTACTTAATTACTTCTCATTTCTTCTCTCGTTGCTGTTTCGATTTGCTGACTGTAACCGTAGGGCAATTAAATATTCAAATTTTTGTATGTAATTAAGGCTAGAGGAAGCCCGTGCTATGCACGGCTGATGTTGGATGCTCCGTTTACAACATTGGTTCAATTTGTTCGGTCATGGTCATTGTGTATATCCATGGGGCACCGCATTAATTCGCTTCAATCAACATTTTTGTATGTCATTAAGGCTAGAGGAAGCCCGTGCTATGCACGGCTGATGTTGGATGCACCGTTTACAACATTGGTTCAATTTGTTCGGTCACGGTGATTGTGTATACCCATGGTGCACCGCATTAATTCGCTTCAATCAACATTTTTGTATGTCATTAATGCTAGAGGAAGCAACACGGCTGTTGTTGGATGCACTGTTTACAACATTTAGTTCAATTTGTTCGGTCATGTGTGATTGTGTATACCCATGGTGCACCGCATTAATTCGCTTCAATCAACTTTTTTGTGAACACTGTCTTACAAGTGCTGGTTTTCGTTCAATTTGCTCACGAAATCAGCGTATCGCCCTGCAGTCACTCCTCCCTTTGTTAACATAAATATACGCAATGAAGTTTCAATTGTCGTGTACAGATTGGTGGTTCATGTATATGAGCATGTTTGGGTGCATGCAGAAACCCACCGGCACTAGCCAGTTGGTGATTAAATTAGGCAGGTTGGCGATTAAAATATTTGTCCAGTGGCCAATTCGACCGGTAGCTTGGAGGGTGATAAATTGGGCTGAAATGAAGTAGACGTACTTTCTCTTCTTGCTGGTAAATTGTACAAGGGTTTCTCGTCACCTTTCCGATTGACTTGATCGCAAGGTATAGCTCTTTGTTTCAGAAGAGAAAAAATGTTGGGGATGGGGAGGATTTCTTTATTTGCAAACAAGTTTTCAAAACCTGTGTTCCTACAAGGCCAGTGTAAATACCACAATTTATAAGACACTTTTGCTTGACAAATGCGTGGATTACCACGTCTAGATTGAATGATTTTTTTTAAATTGGCTATTAGATTCCAGTGTACATAAGAACTTTATTATTTGGCGACAAAAGTTTCTCAGTTGGCGACTGAAAATTATGCTCTACCGGCCAATGGCGAGTTGAAAAAAATGTGAATATGCACCTATATGATCATGTTTTATGAATATGAACTTGTTTTACTTTTTACTTTGGTTTAGTCATGCCTATCCCTCCACTCTCTACATTAGGCAAACCAATTTTTTAAAACTGAGCCTTTGGCAGGGTGCAGAAAAAAGTATTTTCGAATAGCTTCCTAGTTTTAGCTAGTAGGTTAGTAATTAGTAGTTATTAGGTAGCTGGATATTTAGACAAATGTCGTCGTTATTCACGTCAATTCATCAACTAGAAAACGTTAACTGTACTATCCCTAAACATGAATTTTATGTTGACCTGTTGCAATTATCTCTCATCTAATGAGTTTCAGGCTTTTCTATCACATTTTTACTTTTTTCCAGGTGTGGGGAAACATTCAAACTTTATTGGCTGTAAAAGATACAAGTATCTGGTAGTCATCACACTACTACATGTATATACTTTACCTGGACTGAGCGGTGTATGTTGTTGTCAAATCTTGACAAGTGTCAAGCCTTTTGTCTTTGCGGAATTCACGACAGCAAAAAGTTGTTTTGGTACGGTAAGTGAGGAAACTATAAAGACTAAAAATGGTAAGAAATATAAAATTAACAAGTTAAATAATCGGGGAAAAAAACCTAAGTTATAACACTACAAACCTGTATTTTGGATATGCTTGTGTTGTTATTATAGCTAGGGCCGACTGCTTCGATAAAAACTCACGGAGAGTTATGAAACCAATAAAATAAAAAATAAAAAACCATTAGTGTAACAGTAACTACGATGAGTTCTGTCCAGTTTTGTGTCTCAACAAATGATGGTGATTGGTAACATCCACTTTCAAAAATAGTTTTGTTAAAACAATTTTGATAATTAAAAGAAAAAAGCTCTTCGCAGATTGGAAATGGGAGAATTGTTTATCATGATTTTTTGAAAAGCTATTAATAACACATCGATTGTTTTCTCGCATGCTTTTTTCTCACTACCATTTCAGCAAAATAAATGATTACAGACAGCTAGACCGCAGAGCAGAAGTAATATAACTGAAAGCTTAAAATGTTCGTGTATTTTCAATCATATAAAGTGTCTGTTAAGTCTTTGTACGCATCATTTATAGGTAAAACTTTTTACAACTGCTCCAATCCTTGAGCCGTAGGTGGTCGCACTTCAGTGGGAAACTACGCACTTAAAAAGATAAACTTTGGAAAACTTTAGAATTTTTTCTGGAAAGGGACAATCTGAGGCAGTCACGCAAATGTAGTCATCATGGCTGAGTGGTTGGTTGCATGGCTCAGCCTATTCCTTGAAGTTAATCTGGTCGGTTTATCAGGTTAATATGGTCGGTTGTGCATGAACTGCAGGAGATGCAACATTGTTCTATATACGTAAAGAAAGTCATGTTGCATTTGAAGGTGACTTGCATCGTTGATAATGTGCCACTTGTCACCCAGGTGGAGTTCACGCTACCTATGTTGGGCCCAAGGCGGAAGTGTGTGTTTGAAATGGTGGTGTATAGCATGTCGCAACTTTCAGAAAGATGGCAAATGCGTGCCTACATCCTCTGCAGCCAGTGCAACGGTAGTGTGGGCGGCTACCACCGTCCTTCAGCAGCTATGAAATCTATGGAAGGGCCCACTGTGTGGGTTGTAGTCCCATCAGGAGATTCAAAGGCCAACAGGGAGATTGAAACCTTTGGCAACAGCATACAGCAAGGATGATGAAGATGTCAACATTCCTATTTCAGTGGCGAGGAAACGGAAGCAGGGGGGGGGGGGTGCCAGAAAGTCCAGGTGCGAATGCGAATGCGAATGCCAGCCATAACGGAAGTGCTTAGTGGTTAACCCGTTTTAGACGTATTAGGTTGGGCAAATCTCGTAAGATAGTCCCTTCCTAATATAAAGCGGATACGAGTTGGGAGTTGGAAGCCGATAGGAAGACGGAGGCAGCAGGCGTCAGCTTACAGGAAGGACGTTTAACATGTAGGTGTTCGTCCATCCGTGGCATGGATAGTGGAAATGAGGGTATATGCAGAAAATCCAGGTGCGAATGCGAATTTAATCCACAATGCACCTCGTTCTCGCTCTCACAGTTGAGTTGAGGGCACTTCGGTCGGTAGCTTGATCGGGAGCCGGAAGCGAAATGGTGAAGCTCACGGGTGCCGTTGTAGGCCTAACGACCGGCGGGGGAAACAGCGGGCTTCGAATGAATGCGGAATGCAGAAAGTTGTAGGTGAAATAAAATAATCCCAAGGTAAGACGACCTGTCGCCAGGTTCGGCTTGAGAACAAAAGATGCGAATGCTTTCGAGCGAGCTCTATTTATAAGGAGGGCTGCGCCTGCGCGGTTGGGTTGTCCAGCTGGGCGGATCACCGCAGTTCAAAATCTCAAGGTAAAGAAGCATCAAGCGGAGCATAGATGGAAAAATTAACAGGTTATCGTATTTTCCAGCAATAGAAAAGCATTTAACACACTTTGAGTATGTGAATCCGACATTCCCAAAACTGCATTTCTGACCCAAGATTTGCATTATGAATTTTCTCACGTGCCTATTGGATAGATACTCTCCCATCACACCATATAAGCCAAAATCAAATGGATTGGTGGAGGCGGTGAATGGCTACATTTAGCAATCTACAGCAAACCACAGTACAGAAAACCACAGTGGGATGAACACTTACTTACCTTATGTATTGTTGGCAATCAATGCCGCCAGACCATCATCTACAAAACAGTCATCCTTCTACCTGCTTCATGGATTTCATCCACGCCTGCCAATGAACTGAGTTTAGGAACGGTCATAGACGACACTGACACACAAGACCAACTTGAGTTGCTTCAAGAAGCTTGACGAGAAGTTCAGGTCAACTTGCACATTGCACATCAAGAAAATGCACGATGTTACGATTTGCAACGTATCGACATTATTTTCATTTAGGGCAATCTAGTGTTGTACGCTTGGCCACAAACGAGTGACCACAAGCTGGGAACTCCTGCTTTCGATGGCCCATTTTGTGTTCTGTGCCACGTGGGATCAGTTTGCTACAAGATTGCACCCGCTGAAATTGACAGTGATGACCCCACTGGTGCTAAAGTGGTCCACAGCCAAAGTCTAAACCCTTCCATGGACAAGAAAACTTGGGCCAGCTATGTTACGAGCAACTGGCAATATCAGAAGAACTAGACAGTCAATCAGATGAGGAACCAGACAATGATTCGGAAGAGGAATCCACAAAGAGCACCGGGAAAAACTGTCGGAACTTGACAGAGCCACCTCCTCGGGCAAACGCAGAGGTCCTCGACACCTTATTCAGGGCACGATCAGTTAGGCTAGGACGAAGACTTAAGTTGGACGGTGACATTGCAAAAGATGGTAACCGACGAAACAAAATGTGTTATCGTTCGATTACTTTTAGACCATAGGAACTTGTTGCGAGTTAATTGGGGCATTTCAGTTAGCTGGACTTTACGAACATTACGCACTGCCGACTAGCTGCTATTTTACGTAGAGGGCGCCACTATAGGTGATACAATTGTATAGTCTTGTGTAAATAAACATATGTATTCTCCCTTTGTAAATAACCCAAAACAGATGATGGGTTACATATTGTAAGTTGTCGCCGCAATTACAATAAGAAATACGAACTCTATGCTGCTAGCATAACTTACACTCACACGATAAGCCAAAGACGTGCACTCAACGACCGACTGGGGGAAACAGACCTCTTTCCACGAGGGGTCTTTGTACGAAGGTCTTTGTATGAAAGTGCTGCGCTATCTAAATTGGATATCTTAATTGCCCGTCAATCATCTCTTCCAATTCGAGATGTTTAATTGGAAATCTTAAGATAACGACAATCGAATATTTTCCCCAATCTACTACTTATATCGTTAAAGATTCTTAATGGCTCTTCCAAGTAATTGTCCAATAAACATACCTATCATCCAGCCCTTCAGTTAATGGAACCTCCTCCCCCCCCCCTCTCGTTTCATTTCAGGGTAAGAACAATTCATCCAGGCGTTAGGCTTTATTTATACATTTGGCTCTCTTAAGCTTAATTCTGTCTTAATAAATATTGTATCAGTCCATGCACTTTCCTTTTGATTAGTCATAAAAATAAATAAATTTACAAATATGCGAGTAGTTATTGAGTTATAATATTCCTGTCATAATTAAGAATTGGTTTATTGAATCAGGAAAACAGTACAAATGCCGGATGTGCCCTCATCCCACAAGAGCTAATGCTCGTGTGTGGAGTGCTGGCCACCGTACAGAAAAATAACTAAAAAAAAAAAAAACAACACAAAAATTACAAATGTCAACTTATGCAAGAAATGTGTAAAGTTTGAATGCATCATAGTAAAAAAAATAATAACAACAGTAATAATAAAATTATTACCACCATTATTAGCAATTGCAAGTTACTATTTTATTAGCTATTTTTAAACCATTTTTATTACTATTTTAAGTTACTATTTTTATTACTATATAATATTGTATAGTGAATGCAAAGTTACTTTTATTAGCAAATTATTACCATTATTATACCAAATGCAAAGTAAAGGACGTGCATCGTAGAGAAATTACAATAACAATAGTAAAAATAAAATACACATGCTACAAAGAAACAAAGAACATATAAATAACTGAAAGTGCTCAAATTATTTTTCATCTTATGATTTTAATTAAATTTTCTAGGGCCACAGTACTGATATCCAGTAGCCGCATTACCATATTACCATAACATGCAAATTAAAACCATACCAGTGTACAGTTTGGTCAATTTTACCTAGTTTGAAAAAAAAGTGAGGTGACTCACCAATTGGTATATTAGTTTAATATGCTTATCATTATAAAAGACTCACAGCAATTAAAAAAAAATTAGGTGCAATTTTTAAACATGATTATCATTATAAAAACGCCGGGTTCATTTTAAATGATACTGTAAGTAACTAATATGCCATTTTCATATTTTAGAGAGAGACATACGACCTTTCTAGGTGGAATTATTGAAGCTAATTAGCAACGCACAAAATCGTAAGGGGCCATTCAAAAACCACGTGGTCGTTTTTTAAGCCATTTTTAACCCCCCCCCCTCCCCCCTGTGTGGTCATCTGTGGCCAGATCTTGGACCCCCCCCCAAAAAAAAAAAAAAAAACGGGGCTCATTAGCCACACCCCCCCCCCCCCCCAGACTTAAAATAAAATACCATCTTAACGTGTTTTAGACAAAATGCAGTACCACTCCACATAAAATTTGTTATTGTGCCGTACCAAATTTGATAAATTGATAGTGTTCGATATGAGAAACCCAACGATAAGTACCCCCATATTCCACTTTCGCTTTTAATAAACGCAGCCGTTTAAATTCATTGTGTGAAATATTTTCACCAAAAAGTTTGGCGATCTGCAATGGCCGCTAGAGTACGCTTCATCCAGGATTTGTAACTGAGATGGACAGTAGAAAACTGTAACGTAATACGTTCATTATTTCGTAGGCCATCACTGTATTGAATTGTCCCAGTGAAGCACTCGACGTCAGCCGCACAATATTTAAATGAATTTAGTCAAGGAAACGCATTCTTACAATGTTGGAAGAATCTTCCACCACTGTGCGGGATATAATTATGTAGTTCCGTTGACTAGGGCCCAGACGTTAAGGTCGATGTAGGAACAATCTGCCTCAAAACGAAACTTATAAAGGATTCCCACCAAGCATTTTCGGTCGTGTAAGTCGTGATATCAACCGCCATGCCCTTTCGCCAAGCTAATCCCACCGAGTAATAGTTCGAAGGATAAAGGAAACATATGAAAATCTCTTTCTGCGCAATGATTTTAATTATTTCATTTAATGTATGAAGTCTTAGTCCCCCTAGTTCCCTAGCCTTTGAACCACTTGACCAATTAGAAGAGGCCTTATGAAAAAGGCACATCCCCAGAGCAATACCTGTAAAATGAGCTATAAGATTCAGAATTATTCACCGCATGGAAGAATTAATTTTCGTGATACAAATAAGCCAGTAATTAGACAAATATCAACATTATTCCCGTCGTTTTTTCAACGAGAAAACGTTAAGCTGTGTCACTAACAGTGACTTTTATGTTAGGTGACCAAAGTCTCCCGATCAAACAAGTTTCAGCCTTTTCTGTCGCATTGTTATTTATCCTCAGAAGGCTGAAAACAGCCAAACTACTTTTGCTGTAAAGACACAACGTGACTTGTGGTCGCCATGCTCATATATATATTTTACCTGGATGTTATCGTTAATTTTGTCGGGTGAATACGCTAGTGTGTCTTGATATAAGAATAATGCAAGGCTATGAGTGTGATGGTATGCACAGACTCTTGTACGGTAGTGCACCAATCCATTGGGAGATAATAGCTTTTCCTTCAATGCAATAGCCACGTGGCTAATTTCGAAACCCCCCCTCCCCCCATTGTGGTTACTTGTGGCCGAAAGCCGACCTCCCCCACCCCCTAGCCGGCCACGTGGTTTTTGAATGGCCACTAACTAGTTACGTACAAGAACTAGATGCACATAATATCCAGCTTAATAATGACAGAACGTATGATTTGTACCCCTTTGAATCTTTCAGGTTAGGCTTTAATTTGGGTTGATTTGAATAGAAGTCTGTGTTTGGTGCTAAATAGTGACATAATATTGAATCAACAGTGGCGAAAGCATCAATCAAACATAGCCCTTTTAAAGTCAACGTATTACCTTTAAATGTTCATTAGTTTAAACTTTAATTTGGCGTACAGAAAAATAAATTCGGTGCAGTACAAGCCAAACTTTCACACATGTATAGCCACTATACTATCCTTCAAAAAAGATGCTACATTTATAAATAATCTGAATCATCGCTCGTTTTCGTTAGGTACGGTGCGCCTTGTAGCTACCTGTTTGCCAAACGAATTTTGCGTTTTGGTGCACCTTAGTGATACAGAATCGTAGTAACCGTCTACTGATTGGTGTTCACTCAAAGGCATACGTCGCTTCTCGCTCATAAAACAGAGTCCAAGATGCATCACGAGCTTAGTAAGGAGTTCCCCCAAGTAAAGCGGGCAGCAACAGCCTAGTGGTCGACATCTCCGCCTCCAAACCAAGTGTTCTTTTGGTTCGAATCCCACTACTGAGTATTGACCCAATATGATACTTGAGAAAAGTACCATAAATATTGCATGCAGCAGAGGGTTAACTTTTCCAGCCACTAAGACCGTTACCACCTGGCTCCATGAGAACAAACATGGCACCATAGAGGGGTGCACTGGAAGCACACACAAAATAGAAATGCTTTGTAATTAACGATTAAATCACAGTAAATCACAAAATCCAAGTATGAACATTCACACCACACTTTCCATTTTCCAGTTTTATTTACACTTTTATTATTATTATTATTTTTTAATTATTGAAGATTCTTTTAAATATTTTGTGGAGGTGTGTCGACTTCTCGTTTAGCGAATGGTGGAAATCTACTTTGTGCCGACTTACTTCAAAATTTCGTTTTTCATACATTATCACCAAGTTTAGGTGATCTCAGTACTACACAACAATGCTTGTAACAATGCAACAAGCTTGATACCGTAATCTCAGGCCAGGAGTACTGGGATTTACATCCCTGGCCTGGAGTACTGAGACGGACAAAGGATCAGCACGCGCACAACAAAGAACGAATCTTGCTGACGTTCTTTTGCTCAGAAAGCTTGACAATGCGACAGAGCGTGCAACAATGTTTGCAGAAAAAAACGAATCCTAATGCCGATTTTCCCCTTAAGACGACGTTGCAATAACAATGACAGTGAATGCGCTTTTCAATTGTTACGCGACTGGGTGATAAATAGGTTATTACAGTCCGGCCACTGAAAGAATGACTCGGCGTTCGTCGAATATCGCCCACGTTTGCCAGTACGATAGGTGCACCTTGCCGACAGCGAGTTCAATCGAGCCCAGACATGGCGCCGGCGTCGAATTCGGCTTCGTTAGCCGTAAAACAGTAAGCGCGGTAAAACAGTTAAGTTCGGGAGATAGTTTAAAACGTCGTAAAGTATTTCGAATCTAGGGTGAGTGAATGTGGAGAGTTTAGAACAAACACACAAGCCAGAAAGTGTGAAATGGCTGCTACTGTGTCGTGAGGTTTTCCTAAACGGCTCCTATAAGCTTTTCCGGGCAAGTTATGTATACAGAGCCGGGGAAAAAACGGCCGCGTCTATCACCCATTTTGCAGCCCAGTTTTTTGGACACGTCAATAATAAGACGTATTATTGTACACATACATGAAAGCAGTAATTTGGGGGTGGGGACCGCAGCCTAGTTATCCATTTTTTTTTTATGGTTGTAATCGGTGTTAGCAGCAATTAACGTACGCGGCGGCGCCAAATTGGTACGGCGGTGAGAGGGAAAACGATGCGCTGATGCTTTGTTTCGTGCTAGGATTCAAAACATTTGTCAACAGAACAAATCCATGAAAGAAGATTAGTGCAACACTAAAGGCTTAACGTCTGGGTACGGGAAATCTTACGAAATGATCGGGAGTGGACAAAAGACGATGTTGATTTGCAACTACACTTTGTACCGGTTACGTGTGGTCGCACTGAAATGCATGCTTATCTGACAACTAACACTCAATGTTTTACTGTGACCACGCTTTTTAGTCTTCTGTCCGCCGTAACCGGCGAGAAGACTATTGCAACGACTTTGTCCGTCCGTCCGTCCGTCGCTTTTTTCAACTTCGCAACAGTACCAGATATTGACGACCATTGTTTACAACGTCCATTGTTTAATAGACTGCTTCGACGCGTCCATTGTTTTTACAACGTCAAGTTTAATAGACTGCTTCGACGTAACTAAATTAAATAATAACAGCAGTTGTAGTGCATGATAGAGGTGTGCGCCTCAACATTGGAAGTGGAGGAACCGTACAGAAGACCGGTGCGACTAGGCAGTCGCTGTAGCCGCTTGTTTTCTCGTTAATCCAGGATTTACACACGCTTCAAGGTCACAGGACGCGAGCAGCCACCCGAGTTCGAGTACAAGTTGCATACTCGACTTGAACTTTTCGAGGATGCCATAAATTCACAAGTACAGTACATGCGGATTAGGGGTAGGGGTGTGCGAGTAGAATAATTTTAATTCTAGCTGAGCCGGTTTGCAACAGAAGAGTCGAGTATCGAGTAGGGTTTGAATATTTTGTGAAGATACTTTGTTAACAACTTTCTCTTTAATTTCTTAAGCCAGTAAGAACTAAGATGGTGCTTAACTGACTGTGTGGTGTGTGTGGTTCGTGGTTTAAAATTTTAAGAATAAAACTTGAAAATGGTTTGAGCTATTGACTTTAAATTTTTCAAGTTTTATCCTTAAAACTTGAAACCACGAACCACACACACACCACCATCTTAGTTCTTATTGTCTTAAGAAATTAAAGAGAAACTTGTTAACAAAGTATCTTCACCAAATATTCAAACCCTACTCGATACTCGACTCTTCTGTTGCAAACTGGCTCAGCTAGAATTAAAATTATTCTACTCGCACACCCCTAGTCCGCACATACTTGTGAATTTATGACTATACTTCTAGCCTATACAGTAGACTTGATTCACAAGAACATGTGGACTAAGGGTGTGCAAATAGAATAATTTTAATTTGAGTTTGGCCAAACCAGTTTGCAACAGAAGCGTGTGGACCTACATCTACTGAACCTCACTCTTGATACCAAGAAATTGCATGGTAAACATAATCCAAGACAACCATTATCGTTCATCGTTGTAACATGGACACGTCAAAGAAGAAAGGTCACTCCAGTTAATTGCCTGTGAATTCAACAAAAACGGCAAAAAAAACTAAGTCCCAACGCGAAACGCGAGCTTTATGAGAGGTACCAGTGGACCCCAAGTAAAGCGAGCAGCAACAGCACAGTGGTTAGCGTCCTCGTCTGCAAACCGAGTGAATGCCGGATTGAATCCCGCGACCGACCCAACTATCATATGGGACTCAAAAAAATATATCCAGTTTGGCATGGGCATTAAAGGGTTAATGTGTGACTAGAAGAAAAGATGTGGGGCCCTGTGGTTGTCAATAAAACTATTCAAGGAAGTTCCCTTTCAGATACCCTTTATAGGTATTTCATCCGTCCTACACTTGAATATTGGTCACAACTTTATCGACCCCATTACTTTTCTTACCTTGCGAAACTTGAAAAAGCGCCAATGTAGACTCATTATTAATCTTACCATTCGTAAGGTGTCCCATACTGATCATTTACAATTCTCTAACGTCCTACTATCCAAGATAGATTTGATTAGGTTAATGCTGTCCTGACTAGATCCTAAATGGACTTTTCGATACTGATTCTCCTATGGTTTTGACCCTTAGTCCTAATTATTCGCGGTCATCACTTTAAATTGTGTCGACATAATTCTTCCCTCCATATTCTTCATTTTTCTTCTGAGCCCAAAAGAGTTGTAAACCTGTGGAACTCCCTTTCTGTGGTCTCACTGCTGACTCGCTCTCACTTTACGGCTCAGTTTGGTCAAACTGATCAGGTGATTCATCTTGGATTGTCTTTTATGGGGTGGGTGTTTTTTTTTTTAGCTGGCTCGATGCCATCATTTTAGTATTTCTATTTCATGTATGTGCTTTGTAGGTGCCTTTTAGGAGATCCTGACTTATGCTATATGCTGGGGTTAGACCTATGTCTTGAATTCATTTCTGCGGATATTACTTCTTTTCTTTCAGCAAGAAGTTTTGGGATGAGGCCACATTTGTTATTGTTTTATGGGTCACTACTTGTAAAATAAAAGCAGATGTTAATCATTGTTATTCTCGCTCAGCATCATCTTAAATAAAGAAAGAAATCACAAGGTAAAGGGTAAATGAAGCAAATAGTCTGCATTAAAGACTGGCCTTGTGAGGATACAAGATACACTAGTCTGATAAAGACAGAAAAGACAAATGCCCCGACTGGGACTCGAACCCAAGGCTTCCCACTGATTAGTCTGGGTGCTCTAACCACTGCGCTGCTGGGGCGGATACTTTCTTCAGACTCCGGCCGAGCTAAGTAGCTGTTCAATCTTTCTCAGTGGTGACCTAAATATCACAAACATACACAAGGAGGGAAAGCAACATTGGTTCTTGGCCTCCACACTAGAAATAACGCAAGTAATAAATTTAAAAAAATCACAAGGTAAAAGGTAAATAAATAAATAAATGATTTATTCGTCGCGCAAAACTGTCACGACAGGACCGGGCAGGACCGACAAAAGGTCACTTACGCCCACCCACAAATTTTAAAAGAATGGTGAAACGACAAAAGATGGTTGTTCAAATAAAATTGCATAAAAAGACCCGTCAAACTAATCCAAGAAGTGATGGGTAAACGACAGGAGATGGCTATTTAACTTTGACAGTTTTGCCTTAAAAAATGCAACACTGGTGGCCGTTACAACATCATTCGGCAAAGAGTTCCAGGCCTTCACAACCCTAAACGAAAAAACTTGCGCTGATATGTCGTGGAGAAATTCCTCTTCGCCAGTTTCAACGAGTGCACCCTAGTCACACTATCCTTTGAAGCTGAAAAAAAATACCCATAATTAAAATTCACCATGTTATGTAGCATCAGAAAGGTCAGTGTTAAATCATGTTTGAGCCTGGGCAACTCCGGAGTGTCAGCCCCCAACAATTGCAGATGTTCCTTATATGAACAATTTGATAAACTATAGCAGCCTCTTCGTAAATGATCACTGGACCGACTCAACCAGATTGATGTCCTTTACAAGATTTGGCGACCAGACCTGGGAGGCCCGAAAAAATGTCTTGCGATCCCCAGATGAGAAGCATCGATGGACAATGGCAGATCTCTGTCGGGCTGATTTGACAATTTGGGCACAATGTGTAGACCACTTTAAGCTGCTACAAAATCATGCACCAAGGTCTTTACATGTCAACTCATGTTTTAGTTTCCGACCTGCAATTTCATATACTTTAAATTTATTTGAAGATCCCACATGGAACACCTTACATTTATCGCCCGCAAGAGCTAGTTGCCAAACAATCGACCAGCACTCTAGTGGGTGCAGGGAATCGCGCAATTTCTCGTGGTCGTCCTGGTCAATAATGTGACGATACAGGTTGATGTCGTCCGCAAACTTTGGCATACATGTGCCATTTCCATTAGAATGCAAATCCGAGACGTAGAGAGACAATAGTAGTGGGCCCAAAATCGAACCCTGCGGCAACCCTCATAGTGACCTCTTTTGGTGGTGCTTCAGACTAACCCACACGCACCACCTGGGATCTACCCTCGAGAAAATCGCCGATTCACCTCAAGAGGACACCTCCAATACCCAAATTTGAGAGCTTTAAACACAGTTTACTATGGGACATCGAGTCAAATGCCGTAGCATAATCTGTGAGAATGATGTCGGTGGATATCCCTGCATCACAATGTATCGACCAATCATCGAGACTGACCAGCAACTGACGTGTAGTCGATCTACCAGCCCGAAACCGAAATTGGGTATTATCCAAGAGATCATCACTTCTGAGGTAAGACATAATCTTGTGGCGCACAATCCTCTCCAATATCTTGCAGGGAACACAAGTTAACGAAACTGGTCTATAATTGCCTGTTAGGGCTGCATTCCTCTTCTTAAATATTGGAATGACAGTGGCAGTCTTTCACATCTTAGGCAATCAAAGATTTATTGAAAATCTTCTTTAGCGGATCCATACGTTATCTCATTAGCCACTTGCTTATATAAAAAATCTCGTGAGCCATCAGGGCCCACAACTTTGCTGTTCTTAGCCTGGGAAAGGGCAGAGGCAATCATAGCATTATCGACTGCCACACTGCAAAATTTATGTGCCACAGCAATGGTAGAAGTTGGCTGAATGCCATTGTCATTAGTAAAATTTGCCACAAATGTTTTATTTAGTAAATTAACCTAAGCCAAATCGTCAGTCAACAATTTTTGATCCATATATAGGGGTAGGAGTTTACGAGATGCTCTAGTCTTTTCTCTGAAGAACCTAAAGAGCGATGAAAGATTTCCCTCTGCAATGACACGTAATTCCCTCTGAGCTTCGAATCCAGTTAAAGATTCTAACACCAGCCTGCAATGAGACTTGTATGCAGAAAGCTTTCGGCACATTTGTTGGTTCTGTACCTCCTCCACATTCTAGTTTCTTTACAAAACGCTTCCGAATATATCCGGGATATGCTCGATTTGATGCCCCTCGCATGTACCTCACGATGGTACAACCCTGCACAACAGCAACAAGATAGGAATGAAAGGCAACCCACAAACCCTCACAATCAACCCTGGCTCTAACTAAATCTAATGAAACCTTGGGCGACGGTTAATGGGAAATCATATGTATGTGTGTGTGTGCGAATGTCAGCAGTGGGAATCTCGATAATCCGTATTGTATAGAGCAGTGACACTACGTAGTATTATTGTATATAACTCTATGCTGGAGCCCTAATGGGTTAGCTGCAAGGGGCACTGCAGAGGGAAACAGAAGGGCGTCATACTGAAGCAGATGCTGTGAAGAGTGATTTCTTAGACCTAAACCGCGCGATTTTTGTTGTTGGAGAAAACAACGTTATTCTAAGCCTAAGAAATCCGCTCTTCCGTTGTTTTTCCCTCCATTTTTATGTAGTGCACCTTGCAGTTATGCCCTCCAAAACCTATACTGGTGCCAATATGGCGGCAAATGTCACTGCTCTATTGACCTATGCAGTGGGGGGCCGTCCTAGTTGTAGGTCAAACGATGTTAGCTTGGGTGTGAAGATAGCATTTAAATAATTCTAAAGCACATAGACCCTTTAGTCCTAATTTTTTAGTATTAACAGTAGACAAATTAGGCCTATAGGTCAAAGACCTTGGAATAGTAGTAGTATAGTCTAGACGCACCATGAGCGCTGGCGTCGCGGCGGAGAATTGAACGGCAGAAAAAGCTGCATGGTGGGGACAGTCGACATGCCTAATAGCATGGCGCAGTGCTGCTAAACCTTGCGCTAAACATTGTAGTATCCTATTGTGGGCGTATGGAAAACTTTAGTAATTACTTTTATCAGTAAAAGGTGATTTGGAAGTAATTTCCAGTGAGCCAATGCCATATGCGACCACCATTTGCTACCGTTTTTTTTTTTAAAGCACGTTATTTTGATGCAACAGCTGTTCGGCACCTTACCTAACCTGATCAACATAACCTCAGAAACCTAGTGTTTGTTTGTGATTTATTATTAAAAATTCATTGCAAGAACGTTTTCTCACTTGAATTTTATTTTGAGCAGAGAGAAATAAAAGCGGCACTTGGGGACTGACGACAAGTTTCTTGAATTTATTTATTTTTTTACGAGAACATTTCAACAGTAGGTCACGCTGGGATTAACGCAATCTAACTCGAATTCCCACACCACGCCATTTCATGGCAATTACAATGTACTTTAAAATAATAATAATAAACTTTATTGTAACACGTGAATGTATAAGTGATCAAAATAATGGGAGGGAGGGGGAAATGATTGTGCCAAAAGGGTGAGATTTAGGCCCTGGACCCGATTCTAGGAAAAAAAAGCTTCGGAAAAAAAAAGCCCCGGAAAGAAAAGCTGGTGGAAAAAAAGCCGATGGAAAAAAGCCCCGGGAAAAAAGTCTCGAAAAAAAAAGCTGATGGAAAAAAAGCCGACGGAAAAAAAAGTCGCGGAAAAAAGCCGACAGGGAAAAAACACAACAAAAATCTGGAGGAAATTTCACAAAAATATTACCTTTAAATATATGCAATGTGCATAACAGCAATGGACAGTGGCCTTAGCTGGAAATACTATCAGCACATCTGGCATGCTATTAAACAAGGCTAATCGAAGTTGTTCTGACCAAGACCAGGAATTACACAACGGCAAGTTTCACTTATTACGTACGATTTATTTGCTCATGCGAGAATTTATTTCCTCGTTTTATATACATCTTACCTGTTTTTTTTTTTTTTTTTTGT